>VYXB01006639.1:30868-259746 GCA_013397135.1 Pachyramphus minor
TCCCCCCCGTCTCTGCTCTCTCGATCTCTCCCCCCGCACCCCGCGCCGCGCTTCTTTCCGGGTGCCGGTGCAGAGGACCGGAGAGCAGGATCCCTCGCTCTTCCTTCCACTGATGTGGGACTGATCCTCACCCGCGTGTAGCATGCTGTAGCCAAAACAGAAGAGAGGAGGGGGAGAAAAAAAGAAGCGGCTCTCTTTCCCTCCCTCTCTCCCATTTCCCGCGGATTGACTTCATGGCTTCACTGTACCAGCGGTTCAGCGGGAAGATCAACACCTCCCGCTCGTTCCCCGTTCCCCCCGAAGCGAGTCGCCTCTTGGGCGCCCAGAGCAGCGAGGAGGACGGAGCTGCCGGCAAGACCTCGCGTCCATTGCAACAGGAAAGCAGCCGGCCCCGCTTCCAGTACCAATCGCGAAGTGACTGCGAGGAGGAGGATGTAAGCGCCGGTGTCGTTCGCGTGGGGCTGGGTTGGGTTTTGGGTGCCCCCTCCTCCCCGCCCCCCGTCCTGCCGGATGCCTGTGTGCCCCTCTGGGCTGCCGGCGATTCCTCGCGGTTTGTCCGCTCTTCCGGGCGGGTCTCTGCGCTCCTGTTCTTACCCTGAAGTGCTGGGGATAGTACGGGACGGAGCCCGCCGGGACCCGAGCCGAGCCGGGGCTCGCCAGCCCCGCGCTGTCCCCGCACCTCTCCCCATTACCTGGCTCCTGGCGCGGCTCCGCTGCCCTGGAACAGGCATGGAGGGCTCGGGGGCATCTCATTAGGAAACGGCAAGTGCGAACTCCGGCCGTCTCCCTCCAAACGAGGCGACAAGGCTCCCCAACCCCCCTTTTTAATTATTTTTTTTTAATTTTATTGTTATTCCGTGTTTTATCCTTTAACACTCCCCCGGGGCAGAAGTCTTCACCTTGTTCCTCCCTCCTCGCTCTCTCGTCAGCCTCCCCCCCACCTGGCAGCGGGGAAACTTTTTAACCCCTTAGCAGCTGTTTCTGGGTCTCTCTCTCTCCCCCGTCCCCGAAGCCCCCGGGCGAGTCCTCTGCTGGGAAGGCGCAAACTTCGGCCGCACATCTTCCGCTCCCGCGCTGCCTCCGAGAGCAGCGACTTCAAAGGGTGCATCTGCATATCGCCTTAGTAACCAGTGACTCATCCAGGCCGCCGGCTGGCTGCTGTGTCCGATGGAGTTAAACTAGCCTGGGTCGATCGCCCCTGGTTCCTTCGGGGTGGTGAGGAATGGGAAGAGGGGTTTTGAAAAGTGGGGAAACTAAGAGAAGAAGAGCTAGTAATAGATCAAAACATGTGGCTCCCCATCGGTGGCTGGTGTTAGGTTTGCAGAGGGATTTGAGTGTGTTTTGCCTCTGTGGAAGCACATACAAGCGGAAGCAAATGGCTGCAGTTGGCAATAATGTTTGTGTCTGTTAAAAATACTTCTTGCCCGAGTGGGACGCGTTAGCTTTGCGGCAGGGCTCAGCTTTGGCTCTGGAGCCTTCCCAAGAAAGGCACCGCTTCAAACCAGGACAGCAGTCTGCTTCACTCGGAGACGGTTGTGTATGCAAGGAAATTTCCTCGGGTTATCTTTTAAATCACTGTCCAATTTTCCATCCTTTCGTAAACACTTCTGCAGTCCGTAGAGCAAGGGCACTTCTGCTAGCGAGAGGCCAACAGACCTAAACCTCTGCCAGAGGTGGCTGTCGTGCTGACAGCCCCGGGGGCAGCGGTGGCAGGAACCTGAATTGCCTCTTCCCTGTGAGTCGCTCACCGGCAACAATTTTGGCACTGCAGCTCCTTGGCCCTGGCCAACTGCCGGAAGGGACCGGTCCCCTTTTCCCGTGTTCCTGCAGCCAGTCCTGACCCTTTCCCGGCGTGGCTGGGACACGGGGCCCTTCCCGGCGGTGTGCTGGGCTCTAGGTGTCGCTGCGAGCCAGCGCAGTGCCGCCGCCGGGGGTGGGCTCAGGCACATTTCCCTCGTTATATGTTTTAATTTCGCTTCCCTGGATTTGGAGACAGATGTCTGGAGCCGCTCCTCCGGTCACCAGAAGCGCTGAGCCCGGAAGCAAAGGAAAGCCCGCAGTTCAGCGTGTGCGAGTGATTTGTGCTGACAGGCTCCAAAATAATGTTGATAAGGGCATTATTAAGCTTCTGTAAGGAGAAGGTTTTTTTGTTTGAGTTTTTTTTGCTGTTGTTGTGAGGGTTTTTTCCCCCCTTTCCTTTTCTCCCCTCAGAGCTGTGCGTGGGTGGAGAGCATTGCTGGGCCGTGCCGTCTGTTGAGGGAAGGGTGCCTGCCTAGCTGCCTTCAGCAACGAAGTGCAAAAAGTGTGGCCAGAAACAGGGATTTGGGGTGACTTCTAAACGCACGTGGACACTCTGCGTGAATTATTTTGAAACGGGGCAGCGTGTCTGAGAAACTGCCCTGGACGGAGTCGGGCAGTTCACAGGTGCTCCTGTCCGGCGGAGACCGGGCAGCCGGCGCTGGTGGTCTCCAGCGGAGGGTCGCTTAGGTCGGAAGGGTGAAGTCATGACGGAGCCGGTGGAAATGGTGTTTAAACCGTGTCCTACCCGCGGGGGCGGAGGCGGAGGGAAGGCACTGCCAGGACGGGGGCGGGACCGCCGGGGGTGTTCGCGGTGCTGAACCGGGGCGGAGCGGGGCCCGGCGGAGCTGTCCCTGGTGCCGAACCCCTCTGTCCATGGCAGGAAGAGCTGTCCCTGGTGCCGAACCGCCTCTGTCCATGGTCAGGAAGAGCTGTCCCTGGTGCCGAACCGCCTCTGTCCATGGCAGGAGGAGCTGTCCCTGGTGCCGAACCCCTTCTGTCCATGGTCGGGAAGAGCTGTCCCTGGTGCCGAACCCCTTCTGTCCATGGCAGAAGGAGCTGTTCGCGGTACTGAACCGCTCCTGTCTCAGGTCAGGAAGGGCTGTTCACGGTGACAAACCCCTCCTATCCCTGGTCAGAAGGAGCTGTTCTGAAGCCGACCTGTCCCGAGGCTGGAGGAACTCTGCCAAACCCTCCCGGGACTGGTGGCGAGACGAGCAGGCAGTGACCTCTCACCCTTGGCTGTGGTGAGATGGTGGCAGAGACAGGGGGTTCCTCTCCTGCCCTTGGTGGCAGCAGTCAGGTTCTCCCAGGATTAGCAAATGCACCCTTGGGCATGGAACCACCAAGGAAAAGGGAAAATTGAGGCAGGCAGTGGGCAAAGACTATGGGGGAAGTGCAAGGAGAGTGGTCTGTTCATGCAAGGTGCCAAGAGCACAATCTATTGTTTGTCATGGTGAAGGGCTAATTGAGGCAGCATTAGAAACACTTTTCTTAAATGGTTAAACTTGTATTTTCTGTTTTGCACTAAGACTATAGTGGCCATTCACGTTGTCTTTCATCCTTCAACATCAATGTAGTAGGAAAAACCAGAACATAGAGCAACAAAGTTGTGGAGTTTTTTGTTTGTTTGGTTTTGGTTTTGTGGTTATTTTGGTTCCCTTGCCACCCCCCCCCCCCCCACCTTTTTGGAAATATCAAAAAGAACCTGAGAATGAGACTGTTGTGTTCCTGACTTCACCATGTGATTAATAGTTGAGAGAGAACTGAGTGTTTTTTTATGGGTTACTGATGGTGACTTTTCCTATTGAAATATGTGTGCTGCATTCAGTACTATATTTTAAAGCACCAGTACAGACCTCAATGCAGTACAAAACAGAGAAAGAGACAGGATCTTACCTTTGAAGGTCACAGTGTTATAAGTAAGCATTTTGTTCCATGTAAGTAGTACTGGTGGAAAAATACTACATGAAACCTATACAAAGTTAAAGAGGAGGCAGCGATTCTCTAAGAAACACAGTCATGAGTTTATATGACAATTGCTGACTTCACTTTACAGCCACCATGGAGACAGACTGGAGAACAAAATCTGGAATAAGTATGGCAAGTTTTTCATGTTAATTATTAGTCTGATGAGACAATTATGTTATTTATGGGAGGAGTAATAAGAAAACTATGTTCTGTATAAATGACCCCAGAAAACCACTTCCTAGTTGGCTCTGTGGCATTACTGACAATAAAGTTAATTACTGGAACAGTTGTAAACAAAATTCTAGTGTCCTTTTTACCTTGTTAAAGGGTTAGCTTTTCACTGCATTTATTTGGATATGAGAAAACATCTGTTGGAACTCTTTGTTCAATCTAGTGTGGTGCAATATGCAGGTTATGAAGAATTTTGGTAACATAATTCTCCTTTTTAGTCTGATGAGATTACCTTTTAGATGGTAATGATGGCTGATTTTAGATTGATGAGATTAATGCTTTCCATACTATACTGTGGAAGGGATTTTCTCCTATATGTTGACTTGAGGACTTTTTTCCCCTAAACCAGAACTTCTTCATCTTTTCCAGGCTTTTTCTTCTTTGGCATCACAGTGATTAATGAGTTTAATTTTTGCAGGCAACTGCCAGGAGGTGCTGAGTAAGATGTATCATGCTGATTGTGTGTAGCGCCGCTCCTTTTAATTACTGGGATGATAACAATGCATTAATCAGGTGCATAAAAAATTCAGCACTTTTCTGTAACACAGAATATTGATCCATTTTATAAGGCACTGACTATAAAACAATGATCATAGAAGTCCTTCTTAAATTGAATTTTGTATGATAAGTTATTTTTTAAAAATACTGAACCTCCCACTGAAACATCATGAAACTTTTCTATTGAAAGAGCCATATGCTGCATTCCTACAGGTTTGTTACTTAGCCAAAACTATTGGTATTAACAGGAAACTTAACCGTATAAAGAAGCCAGTCCCAAAGTACAAAACCCCTCATTACTGTGAATATTTTTTCTGTAAGTGAATTCTGAGTATTTCTTTCTTTCCTGCATTTGCTTAAGGATGTATTTGGCCATATATTATACTTTACTAATCCTGCAGTTGATTATTCAGACTGATGTACCTTTTGAGAAGTTTCTCATTCAGATATAAACAGAGATCATTTTGAGATGCTTCAGTAAAACTCTGTTTCCTGCTTGGATGAATTAAGGATTTAGTAAATCAAGCATCCTTTATTTATAGAGTGAGTCTGAGAAAGTGAGAGTCAAAGCTATTAGTGTAAAAAAATGTAATTTGGTATGTCAGACTTGCTGTTGCATGTAATTGAAAGTGTTAATTTTTAATTCATTATTTGTCTAATGGGAAGAGAAATTGCCTCCTAAAAACGTATGTCAAGGACATACAGTGTTTCAAAAAAGTTGAGGCCTGAGCTGTAGGCAACAGGCATTTCAGGAGTGGAATGTTTTTTTTCAGAAAGAGTTGAGTGAATTTATTGTATAGAAGGGTTTCTAGGAGTGTGGGAATCATAACTTTACTATAAGATATAATAATTTGAATTGGAACCAGAAGTCTATCTACAAATCTGAATTGTTGTGCTCATGGGCAGAAAATACTGTTTGAATCTGTAAGAATGTCCTCTTCTGCCTCTTCCTGGTGAGTTCTTGGGTGCTGAACTCAGTTATCCTACAGCCATTAAGATGTGAAGAGCTGGGACTAGTTCTTTTGATGGAAATAGTTAGGCCCTGCTGACATTCTGTAAGCTCACCTTTCAAAATGAATAAAAATTGCAGCTTACTTCCTTCGAAGAGAATAGTTACAAACCTTATAAAAATCATGGGTTATATTTGCACAGAAGCCCATCATACATTCTGTGATTACTGAATATTGGCCAGTCTGATCTGCAGGTGACACGCTCTTCATGCTTTGTTTTATAGCTATATTTATAATTAAGCTACCTTATGATATTTGCTACGGGTTTAAAATCAGCCTCTGTTTCTGCAGCCTCATGGTGATGATGCATGCACTAAAAAATCTGCCAGAGAGAATGTATTTTTAAGTACTCAGGAATGACTTTGTGAAGGGGCTGAATCATCTCTCTAATGGCAGTGAACTGTGCAATAGGTTGGGATACCTCATGTAGAGTACTCGGCTCACATTATTTCTCCTTTGAGCAAGTAGCAGAAAGTGAAGAAAGAAGAGACTGGGCCCAGGGTTGGAGCAGCTTAAGTTGGTTTCCAAGGGGTCTTTCAAATATATAGGAAGTGTGAAAAAAAATCTGTATGTTCTGTTCTCCATTCATTTCTATATTTTTGTTTCAGAAAAGGGCAGAAAAAAGACAGTTCTTAGGGTGTCTATCGCAGCTTTGAAAATGCTCTTTGGGAGTCAGAAGAATTTGTCCCTTGAAATAAAAACCTTTACATTGTTTTGGGTTAATACATTTGTGCTTGTGGAGAAAAATCTCCCATGGTAGTTCATTAACTGCAAGTCGATTTTGCTGGGATTTTTTGCCTGATGTGCTGGATGATTCCCAGCATGTTGCTGTGAGGTACGAGCATTTTCATCCCGTGACCAAGGGGTGGCAGCGTGTCGTGATCACACTGTTCCTATGGAGTGCTTGGCTTTTCTTTGCTTTTATAGGAAAGCACCAACCACCCACTTGTTTACATACTCATACCCACACGTAAGGGTTCTATTAAATTTCTTATTGCCTTCTCTAGGTGTGATCGAAATTATGACAGTTTTGTAACTTTCTTTTTCATGTTCGGGGAGAAATATTTGTTTTCAAGGCTCATAAAAAATGGTTCAGCAATAGTTTTAAGTGACCCCATACTCAGGCATGGAGGAAGGAGGGGAGGAACAAATCTTTCTTCTAGGGAATATTTTTCTCTTATCTCCTAAAAGAAAACAAAAAGGCCAGTGTTTTCACAAAACCTGTTGCAGTCATAACAGGTTGTGATAAAGTGTAGCTTTTCAAAGTACACACAAATAATTTAGGTTTGTAATTTCAAGGTTTTTGAGAAGATTTGTGGTCAAATGAAAAAATACATATTGGAATGTATTTTCTAGTTAGATGCATAAATAGTCATTTTGGATCAGGTTCTTACCCATGTATGCTCACGTAACTTATATAGCTTTGAAAATGTGATGTGTATTCATTAAATTGTGGGTGTTTGGTACTGATAAGACTCAGTGTGGGTGAGCTAGCTGAGTTAAAACATATTTTCAGTCTGTGCGTGCATCTGTATGAATAGATCACTGTGCCATAGTCTTTACTGCCAAGATGGAACTACAAAAGGGAATAAGAATGGGCACTGGACATATGTGTCTTGCAGCACAGAACAGTGCAGAAGGGAACAGAGGGAGAGTGTGGTGGTACAATCCACTAAGGTGTTCTGAAAGATGGATGGGCAGTAGTTTTTGTGTAGTGGAAACACAAGTCCTTCCCAAATTTTCCACCTTAGAGTGTTTGGGGACCTTTATTTCCCACATTCAGCCAGAGTTTTAATTATGTCTCAGCTTTTAAGTACTTTAATTTAGAGTTCTTTCATAAGAAGAAACTTGTTCTTTCTTTTTGTTTTGTTAAAATAGCACTTGAAAGTCTTCCTAAAGATTACAGCAAAGATTAATGTCATTTTTAAGCTTCAGGGAACTTGTAAGGTGGAACTAGGGATAGAAGTAGAGGGGGGTCTGATGCTCATTCACTTTGCAAGCAGTTAAGTTTAAGCAAAGGTATCGAAGTGTGTGAGGTAATGTGAAAAAGGCCAATATTGTGACTCTCTGCTGGTGAAAACTTACCAGATTCCCACTGAGCGTGTTTTTTAATTGCTTATCGTTTTCATAGTGGAAATTATTTTCCCCTAAACAAGGTGCTTGTTCGTGGAGTTCAGTTGTTGCATAGATTTTTCCATGAGCTACTGCCCCTGTGCCTTTTAAAAGCGCACTTATTATTATCTTCACTTTGCAGGTGGAAAATCAGAGGCAGAGTTGACACACAGACAGTTCATCTCAGCTCTACGGCGGTGACGGTCTGCTGTGGCTCAGCCCTGTGAGCTGTTGCAATTTCTGGTTCTGGGCCCCAGGGGCTTTAAGACTAAAAATTGTTCCAGTTACCACCAAGGATATTCTTACAGGTGTAAAACTAATTGTGAAGTCTGGCACATTTAAGTCTTTGCTGTATCTAGGACTCATTTCTGACAGTTTTCATGTGACATTTCAAATGTCTGATGTTTCCCTGTAGCTGTTCAAGGCTTTGGAGTTTGCTTTGAGCAAAAGGAGATTTAAAGGATCCGAAAGGAAGGCTAGGAGTACCTTAATGCTTTCATTATAATATTTTCAGGAGGGGGTGGTTTGGGGCTTTTTTTATTTCTTTTCTGTATTTGTCAATAGCATCTGCTCCAGCATTTCAAGCAGATTTCACTCTAGGCAGACCTCAAAAGCAAATGCAAATTTCTCCCTAGGCTTGCTGTCTTGGATGTACAGAGATACATGAAATGGAAAAGCAGCAGTGGGAAATGTTTGGTAGCCTCAGCTCTAGTTATACCATAGTCATTAATTTTAAAGTGTTTATGACAAAAGTGTGTGTGTGTTGCTTATTATCCATTAAAATGAGCTCCAGCTCTCTATAAAAGAATGTAACTGTGGTATTTTGGTCAGAGAAGAAATGAAACCCATGGAGACTGAGCAATTACAGATGTTACTTCAGTCTCCAAGCCCTAGATCTGAAGACACTTGGTGAGCAGAACCAGCAGGAGGTTTACACAGGATGCCTGTGCCTGCTGCTTTCCTCCTCTTTTGGCAGAGGCAGAGGGAGAATTAAGTCCAGCATCTGAGCAGCAGCAGGAGGCTTGTTACTGCTTGCCATCCCTTCTCAAGGGTATAAGCAGTGGTTGGCATAACCCAGTCCTGTGGAGTTTGTCTCTGTGAAGATGAATTCCAGTGTCCTGCAGTGCCTCTGGCTAAGGGGGACTAAAGAAGACTTTTATTTATAAGGCCAGCCTTTGGCAAAATAAAAAGTATGAACTGCTTGCAAAGCAGCCATTTATGCTTGTACCAGGGTCACAGAAAATCTGGTGGCAGCTGCTGCTGCTGTCAGGTAGGGTGGTATGGGACATGGCTCTGGGGTGGATGGCTCTTTCCACTTGCTCCCAAGTCCCTTATGAGAAATAGAGACAGCAAGCACAGCTCATGTCTTCTTCTCTCCTTTTCCCCAGCCCGACCTTGTAGGAGAAAAACCCTCATTTTTTTTTTGCACTGCTGGGAAGCCATGAGTCAGTTCTTCCTCCCTATCTAACAGGTGGCTGCAGACATCTTTATCTCTCTGTGCCCTGGCGCCTAAAGATGGATCTCCCAGGAAGACCTCAGATGGCTCCTCTCCAGCTGCTTCACAGTGACATGCCCTCTGGCATAGCAAAATTCAGCTTCTGCCTTCTCCCCTGCTCTCCTCCTAGGACAGGCAGATTGGGTTATCTTATATACCAGAGGAACAAGGAGCCTTGAGCAGAGAGGCAAGAGTATGCTTGGATCTGCTTTAAATAGTGTTTGACCTCTTGCATAAGAGTCTGATTGTCCCAAGATAAGTTTATTGCATACACAGCTCTGAGATTTGCACAGATTGCTCGTGGGATTATGTTTCATGTGACTGTGGAATCCTATCTTTGTTTGTCATTTATTGCTAAATCCCTCCTCATGTCTCTGGGTAATCTATATTAAATATGGTTTGTCTTTGATTTTGTTTTTCCTATTTCCTTTAGGTGTCAGAAAACTAAGGTAATATTTAAAAGACCAAACTTCTATTACATTGTTGATAAGGAAGCTGTTGCCATAGAGACATAAATGGTTTGTAGTGGACGGAAGATTTTGACTTTTACTAGTCTTCCTTTACTGATAGAGTTTCTCTGCTGTATATTGTTTTCTTCTTTTAATTTTTTTTCTTTTTTTCATGTGGGTATTTGTAATCCCAGATACAAGAGAAGACGTGGAGAAAACACTAAAAGTATTATAGTGCTTCACAATGGTCTCTCTGATAAAGTGGGTGCTGTTGAAGCAGCTTCTTTGTTCTATTATGAACTGCAGCACAAACAACACTTGTCAAAACACACACAGTGAGTCATTGCAAACAAGAACAATTAATTAAGACTGACATAGCCAAGGTTTAGGATCACAGTAACCCCATCTACTGTACGTGCCTTGTTTATACCCTCTGTGCTTGAGGGTGGTGTGCTTGGAAGAGACTTCTTCAAGGAGTGGCTAATTCTCACTGATTTCTGGGCACGTTTATATACCTTCTGTTTGAGGTGGCATGGATCTTTGGGAGAGTATTGGAATAACTGTTAGGGAAGTCTTGCTTTTCCTGTGTCTGCCACTGACCTGCGGCGTGACCTTCCACTAGTTATTTATCCCTGTGGGGGCAGGACCTGCATCTCTGGGGTACCATAAAGGAATCAAGGCCATGACTTCATTTGTGGCTTCACTGTGGTGGTGCAGAATTAAATAATTTCTGCTTCTGGCCTAAAGCTTTAGGCTAAAAAGAACCCATAGAAACCTGAGATTATTAATAATTAGTAGTGCAGTCATTAATTCTGACAGTGGAAACATTTGTGGGAACATTGCTAATAGCCAAAACAGGCTTGATTGTGCTTGTTTATGGTGGGCTAAAGGTCCCCCTCATTACAATGTTTCTAAGGCAGTGCCAGGAACTGATAATCACTATAATGCACATTTTTTCTTTTAGCTAAGAAAAGCTAATAAGCATCTGTAGTTTTGAAAATGTCAGATTGAGCCAAAGTGCATGCAATTAGATAAGGATAATGTAGCAGATAATAAGAAGATACATGATGCTGGATGAGGAGTTATCAGACTGTTGTGCTTTGGCTGCTAAAGTGCTACGTGTCATATAAAAGAAGGTGGTTGTTGGTTGAGGGAAAACATGCCAGAAGTTGTCAGAAATGGAAATGCAAGCTAATGTGGTAAAGTGACAAGGTTAGTCCTGGGGGACTGTAAACATGGATGTCAGGCTTTTGACAGATGGAAGGGTTATCTGGGTTAAAAGTCAAGTATTTGGGAGGTGGGAAAGGCCACTGAGAAAAAAAGCAAATATGGAAAGGAAGATGGGAAGAATGGAGTAATTTGTGGTTGCTGCCTCTAAGGTTTCTTTTTCTCTTCTTTTTTTTCAAAGACTCTCTGCCTTGTGTGTGATGTCTGGGCTGTTCTGGCTACTTTAGTGTGCTAAAACCTTTCTGAGACAACTTCTTTGCCCAAAAGGAGATACAGCCGTGATGCACTGATTAAGTGAATTTTCAGTCAGTGTACTCAGTTTAATTTGCCCCTGGGGAAAAGAACTGAGGCAGACTCTGAAAGCAAGATTAAAAAACAAGAGGATGAAAAACAGGCAAGGGACAAGGAAGGGAAAGAAGAAAGAGGAAAGCTGTGGTGCGCAGAACTGGATGCCAGCTCTGACACTGCAAGACAAGGAGTTTTGCTTCTAAAACATTTTTTGCTGTAGGCCAAAATATGTCTTTTGGCTGAGACAGAATATTCCATATTTTCCATTTCCTCCTACTTAGCCTAATGCAGGAGCTAGTGCTGGGCAGGAGGGCAGATTCATCATAATCTGGAAGAACAGGGTTTTTTTTTGTAATTTTTTTTTTTTTTTCTGTAATGCCTTTTCCAGCCTTTATCCCACCTCTTGTGAAGTGTTCTGATGTCTCCAGAGGGAAGAGATTGGAAGCCATTTTTTTGGTGTATCTTCAGCCCAGATTAACTGTGTTTGTATTAGAGGGTTATATAGAATGCATGTGTTTGATGATTCTCTTAAGGAGAATCATTGAATCACAGAATGGTTTGGGTTGGAAGAGGCCTTAAAAGATCATCTTTCTCATGGGCAGGGACTGTCTGCGAGCATTTAAGGTTGGGGAGGTTGTGTGTTAAAATTCTCTTCCTGTGAATGTTGGGGGAAGGTAACACCACATTCACAGGATGTAAATGAAGAGCATGTATAAACCTGGCCAAAATGGTTGCTCGTGGTGTTGTTGCTTTGTCTTCTTTTTATAATTCAGTCAATAGAAAATTATATACTCTTTAGTAAGTTGTTTTTCTCCAGGCTTTGGACAAACGATGTTAGAGGAGAGGGAAAAGGGAGGAAATCCACTGTCTTCTTGGGTCATGAAGCAGTATATCCTTTCTCTCACAGACACAAGGATGATGATAGCAACTGCACAGCTCTACAGTGGCTCTGTCCTCTTTGGATGAGTTAGAAAGAAGCACCTCTTGGCCTCAGACAGGGAAGGTGAAGGTGAAGAACAAGGTTAAAGCCCGTTTAATCCCACTTTCTAAATCTGCCTGTGAAATCCCTCAAATTATAACCATGTTCCTTCACTGTTTCTTCCTGTCTGTGCTAAGCTGAAGCTCTTCTGGGAATGGGCTTTTGGCAGATAGCACATCACTATTGGGCTGGAAAGATACGTGAGAATGCCCTAGTCAGCTTTTTAACGGTGCAATTTAGTATAAAATGTAGGGAGCAGCAGTGTGAATCAGAGGATTGAATTTGCTCTAAAAGTTCCACAAAAGGCTCCTCTTTTTCTAAAGACAGATTGTGCCAGTCCAACCTGAAAAACTGTAATTTAATTTGAAAGCACCGTTCTGCATTCCTTTCACCTGATCTCGATTGGTGACAAGCCATAAAATTCCTCTGTGGTCCACTGGAGTTCAATAGATGAGAATTTCCTAACTTCATGAAATGATTAAAAGTGCTCAAAATGTATACTATTAGCAAGGCTTCTGTGAGACAACTCAATCAGCAGGCTTCAGGGGCCTTTGTGAAGGGTTTGGTGAGACTTGCTTGAATGGCAGATCGCTGAGATAGGTAATAACTGAGGGAAAGACTGCAAAGCTTTATGCTTAAAGTAACTTAAAGAACAAATGATAGTGCATTTGTGTGACAGTGTTTTTTCCTGTTTGCCACAATGCCATGATAAATTGTACAAGGATCAGTGTCTCTAGCAGGGACAAGTGATATCTGTGTGGTTGATTTTGGCAGCAACCCACTCCTGAGTTTTTCTTAACCCAGTGCTTTGGACAGCACTGGAAAGCAGAAAGAAGTAGATTGGTTTTATGTGTACTGCCTGTATCTCATCTAGAAAACTCATCTTCCTCCAGCATGTTGGATCATAAACCAAAAACAGAATCCACTTTCATCAAATGTTTGTAAGTAATGAACTATTCAGGACTGTTCTGCTCTCTTCAAGGCATTTCTACAAACAGAAGAAGGATGATTTATTGACTCATTCCAAAATACATGTTGGGCATTAAGGACTGCCCTTCTTCTCTTCCTCTCCCCCCTTTCATACAGGTTGAATGTGACTTGCCAAGCAAACAAGAAAATGTGACTATTTTATTTTTCTATTCCATTTGTTTTCTTGAATGCCAAGCAGAGGCTTGTTGAGGTGTGAATGGGCAACCAGATATTTGGAAACTGAGCCTTTTAACATCAGTTTAGATACCCCAAATTTCTAAGATCAGATGAAGAAATCTGGTGGCTGCTTTTAGTCAAATGGGTTATTTGAGAGATTGTTGACACGGCTAAACTTTCTGATGAAAACTTAGAATATATGTAATAGTGCTTATTTCTCTTTTCTTCCTCTGGAGCTCAGAGCACTCCAGCAAGGTAGAGCACCAAAATCTGTTCTTTACATCACAGTGACATAATCTTAATAGAGTTTCCAAATGTAAATTTGTGTGCTTACTGAAAGGCAAAGAGGCTTTTCATACTTAGTGGGTCTTATCTCTTATCAAAGCAGAAGATCAGAATTTTCCATGACTTGGCCCTCTCCTTTTTGCTGATAATGGTGGAAATGGAGAATCTGTCCATCCTCAGGATATCTATCTAGCTGAAAGTTTCATTGTCAGACCCAGGCATTTCCAGCATTTTTTTGGTTAACTTCAATAATCACTGCTTCTCATTTATTCAGGTCAATGGGCCCTTCTCTGGGGACTGTAAAGTTTTTTAAGATGAAGAATATTGTTGGAATAAGAATTGATGGCAGTAATATGGTCATAAATTGTTTTAGGCAGGAAATAATAAGAGTTTTAAGATCTTGAGCATTGAAGTATTGAAATAGTCTTCCAGAAAGAGCAGGCAAAGATAAAAATTATATCTAGCTTTAAGATAGATCTCAGATACCCTACTTTTATGGGATTATATAGCTGCCCTTAGAATCAGAGAAAACACAGGGTCCACTTTTACAACTAAATTTATTAAAATTTTAGGGACTTGTGAAGAGGTCTCTGCCTCCAGCAAGGTAACAGGAACCTAAGTTTTAACAGTTTTATGGAGGCTAAATATCTTTTAAGAGAATCTCCTGAAGAGGTAAACATTATTGCACTCAGTGTTTGTAAAAAACCAAAAAAATAATCGTAGTCAAACAGGTTATACAGGGCTGAATCCAGTCTTTGCTCATATCTTTAAGATAGCTCAGTCAAGTTTATTCAAGAGTCCCTTGACTGCTGCATTTTAAACAAACTGTGTCAGATGTATATGGTATTTCTCTGAGCATTTCTAGCTACCTCCCCTGTAGGTGAAACACTTTTCCATTTCAAGAGGCAAGATTTTAAGAGGTCTGTCACTGGGAGGGCAGCAGCATTTATAGACATTTATGTTGCAAATGGTCTGTGTGTGGAAATCCAATTCAGAGTAGTTCTTTTTCCCTTATTGTTGTAGAATTTATTGTTTTTGTTCGTGTGTTTTTTTTTCTCCAAAGTGCTTTGCTCTAGTTTTTTCTACACCAAGTCCCAGAGACTTTTACAGACAGTACCTTTGCCTATCTCCATAACAAAGACAGATTGCAGAAGGAAAGCCTATGGATGAGAAGCTCTTGGAAGAATATCAGACCATTTGTTTTCTGTTATAAGACCACTACGGTGAATGAAAAATTATGTGAGTTCCAGATTCTGGTATCTAAAGAGAATTTAGTAGCTCAATACATGCAAATGATTGAGAACACTGGCTGAGTTTTAACAGCCTTACTGGATATTTTCCTTTTTTAATACAAATGATCCCTAGGCCACAAAAGCATTGCTGTTCCTATGACAGAACTGTCCAGCTGTAACCACCCAAGTTCATCAAAGCCTCTCTGTGACTCAGAAACAGGCAGAGCAAGAGTTCACTTCATGTAGGAACACACCTGGTGCCTTTCAATGACTCATTGCACTGTGTGGGTTCATTGTGGGTTTAACACGATTTGAAAGGGTTGAATAATAAAACACAAACTGTTTTAGAAACTCTACCTGGAGGAGCAAAACTGCCCATTGCTCCGTGGCATTTGTCTAGTGAGGACTCTGGGTTTGGTTCCCAACCTTGTTCCAAACCCCATCTCCCAGCATGAGGTCCTGGCTGCTGCTGCAGACCCAGGAGGCATCTCCTCTCTCTTGTCTTTTCTGAACACAGGAGACACAGGTGAGTGTAAAAATTACCCAAGAAGGGTTACCACAGGCAATACCAGGCAATTCCTGTTAGCTTCTTCCCCTCAGTACTGCTAATGCTGATTTTTTAAGCTCCCAGTGACTCAAGATGTTGACAATGTAGAAGTGGCAGTTCCTGGATTGTGAGCAGCCGTGTCCTTTACTGTGTCTGGCCCTGAGCACTTTTGAGAACTTGACCTGTGGCACAAACTTGTTTAATGCAAATACTTCTTCAAATCAAGCGATGAGAGGGATACGTGTGAAGGTGTTCAATGCAACAACGCTGCTCTCAGGCAGCAAATTTTTTATCAATTATTCTCACACTGGCAGAGGAGAAGGGCCCTCTCCCTTACAGGGCAGTGCAGGAGGGGAGCAGCAGAAGTGGTGCTTTCTGAAATGGATGCTTGAGCAGGTGGTGATGGTGGTGCTATATCAGTGCAGTCAGAGGCAGAGGATGCAGATCACAGCTTCTCACAAGTGTAAAGAAGTGCTTTGGGTGTTCAAAACAGCCAAAAGTAATCTCCAGGTATTTCATCCTAGCAGCTGAGGGAAAGCATGCTGCATGTGAGTAGTAAGTCACACAACATCATGGCTGGGGCATGTGACTGGGAGTTAAAAAGCTGACTTCTGTTCCTGTATGGCATTTAATTTTTCAGGGACATTTAAATCCCTGTGTTGTATTGGACAGATTTTCCAGAAGATTTTGGTTATGCAATAAAAGCCATCTGATATTGTTTCTACAGCGCTGTTAAGATGAAGTGTTCTTATTATATCCCATAATCTTACTTGAGTTTTCTGTTCTTGATGGTTTTTCTAAGCCCTGGGCCAAAAGGCGTTGCGATAGAAATTACTCACCCAACAAAATGTCCAAACTGTGAAGCACTAAAACTCTTTTCCTTTTTTTTTTTTTTTTCCTACTTCTCAAGGCAGCAAAGATCAAGCAGTACAGCTTATACTGCTTGAAAGTGCTAATATGTGTTGAAGACTCAGGATTTTTATGGTTGTTTGAGCTGGATTTTCACATGCCACCAAACACACAGTCGATCTAAATCAGTGCCTCCCCAGGGCCATGTCTTCCCAAGGGATGAGCGTCCCTCATGACAAAGCTACATGTGCACTCAAAACATACCAACAGTGCTGGACTTAAACTTGCCAGTGAATCCCTCATTACTCAGATTTCCTTGTGTGCCTTATGTTAGTCTGTAATTAAATGGTTGTGTGTCACTGTGGTTGTGTTGTTTTTTTTTTTTTTTGCACAGGACCCTCTTCCCATGCTCATAGAGGTTTAATGAAAAGCTCTTCAACATTTCATTTTCCACTCACTGTTTAATGTATGGCCCTAGGCCTTAGTCTGCACTCTCTTCATATTCTGTTTAATTTTCTCTTGGGCTCTTCTCTAACATTTACTGCCACAATATATGAATGCATCTCAAAAACTTGTGATTTTGTTTTCATGGGACAGCTGCTGAGCATGAGGAGGGTTTATTCCCCCAAGCTGAGGAACAGTTCTTAATGTATCCTGAATACCTTGATGTAGAGACTCTTTTTGTGAGAGTTTAAAGCACAGATCTGTGACCTCGTTGACAGTGCTGACCCTCAGCATTTCTCAAACAGTATCAAAAGTCCCAGAGGTGAACATTTGTGAAGTAAGTAACACTGTAGTGCTCACTTAGCAAAATTCAGCTAAAATGTTTTGCCCAGCATCACAGAATCTGGTTGTATGAAAGACAGGGAAATCATCTGTGTCTTCAGCATGTCTTGCTTAGTCATGAAACTGTTCTTCCTCCATTTTTCCTGCTCAGTCCTTCATCTGCTGCATGCTGCTGTTTTTCAGTCACACATGTCACCATGGGCTCTACTAATTGCCTCATGAGGCCTTTGCACTAGAAATCCCTGTGTGCTCGAGGACAAGGCTAAATTAAGGTTACATTAGACAATATTGGTTCTATATAGACCCCCCAATATTGTGCTGTACTTAGTGTCAAAGCAAGATTTCCAGGGAGAAGTAATATCTTTTATTAGGGTAACTTGTCTTGTGGGTAGGCAAAGTTTCAAGCGCATGAGCCCTTCAGATTCCTCTTGCATCAGTTGACTTCCTCCTACAAACCACGTCTCTTTTATGTCCTCAGACCATTGAGTCTACAGAAGCAGCCCCATCTTAAAAAAGTGAGCAGGAAGACAAGAGGTGGCATAACATGGCAGCAAATGGAGTCCCCAGTTATTCATCAGTAGGTTAAATGTGTGACCACAGATGTTGAGTTAACGGAGTAACTGAGAATAATTTTGTTCTCATGATCTCTAAGAATCAGATATTGTGGGGAAATAGCTCCATGTCTGCAGTGTCACAGCTGTCAAGACACTGGAAATATGTAAAGATTTGGGAATGGTGAATTCTTTTCTGATAGCAAAGGGCATATTTGGGTAATTTCTACCTGACTTGTTAGAAAATTAGATCAACAGCTCTGACACATTTCCACTACCTGTTCCCCTTTTGTAGGCATCTGACTATCTTTCGTAACATGCATTAACAATAAATTATTTTGGTAGAACTTACCTTTCTGTTGGTATTCATACAGTTCCCAGCACACAAGGGATGTGGTTTGTCCTGGAGAAATTAGGCAAACTTAACTGAGCTGTTTTACAAATGAACTGATTTTTTTCTAAACTCTCTAATTTCAGTTTACATGAAACTGGTAAGGTTGTCTTGACTTTAGGGACAGTTCTGACAATGGCAATTAATTTAGGCTAAATTAAAACAGAAGAAGGGAGTTGTAGCAATCTGTCCAGATGGGTGAAATCATGTTTCAGAAAGTTTCCTAATCACTCAGACATAGGATTTTATAGGGCTGCCTTGTAGAAGTCTTACCACATTGCAGAAATAATTAAACAGTCCTAGGAGCAAAGTTTAAAGCCAGGTGTTTGATTTCTTAAAACAGTGTTTTACACCCCATGATAGAGAATTCTCTGACCTACATAATCATTTAAGTATTCCATAAAATCAGCTCATATGGAAAAGAGTGACAGTATCCTCTCCAAACATATTTCTAAAATCTTTAGTCTTGGATATACAAGGATGAATTTCCAGGAGGTCCAGAAGTGGACCAAAAACAGGTAAGCTGAAAGAAAAAGTACCCACAAAACCAAAGTGCAACTATTTGTTCATGTTCTACCTCGTTCTCATGCATGTTATTCTGAAATGTTGTATTATTGTAATTGTTACTTTCGTCTAGTTTACTGAAGCTATCCAAGAGCTGTTTATCTTCTTGTATCTTCAGTGTTTTTATTCCTGAGAAAGCATAGGTGAAATCTGCCTCTTGTTCATCTTCCTGCTCTGTGGGATGCCACATCTGAGGTAAGTTTAGGCTGAACTTCAGACCTGATGTAACATACTTAGAGGATTTTCCTATTTTTAATAAGGCAGAGCATCCTTAGGGCTTTATAACAGTTCCCAAATGAGTCAATAGGAAGAAATGTTCGTCATTGCTTAATGGAAAACAGGAGTCCTCCTGCTAAGAGAGAAATGCAGCACCACAGGATTTTTTATTTTATTGCTTTATATACTGCTTCCAAATTCTCTGAGGCTGGAGAAACTTCAGGTACCTGGAAAATAGAAATATTCCTTGTCTTGAGTGGCTCAAAGGACTAAATTTGAAAAGGAGCATAAAAAGAAAAAAATAGAGGTTTATGAATGAATGCAGAAGAAATTACTTGTGTGTGTGCTCTGAGGACATAAATATCTTTTCTGAGGAAGATTTGCACAGAATTGGCCACAAAGAGGAAAACGAGCTTAAAGTGTGGGCTATTTGCAAGAAAGCTTTGTAAGGGTGATATTCCTGAGACTGTTAGGAATTCTTTCTGTAAGGAAAGTTCAGTTTCAGTTTGTGTCCCATAAATATTTAGTAGTTTGCATTCAGGAACAATAAAATATAAATTTAAGATCAAAAAAACCCAGTATTTGGTGCTATGTCCTGTGCTAAAAGGAGTAGTTCTGAACTATTTTGAGAAATAGGGTAGTTCTGTTCATTGTTTTCCATAATTATGTTCAGTTCATCTGATGCCCTGGTCACAAGATTCTGCTGCACTAGAACTGTGGTTTCAGGTGCAAATACTAAGTCAGTAAAGAACTTGTGGTTCTGAAAGCGCCAGACAATATTCAATATTCCCAAATCACCCTGAGCTCTTGTGTTGGAAAGAACAGGAGATTGCTGCATTGCTGGAAAAGTGCTGGTGTATTTAATGCAAGCAAGGGCAGCTTGCACACCTGATGTATGCAATGAGCTTGTAAAGCTGGTAAAGTAGAAAGAGTTCAGGCACATGAGCTGTTAAGTGTCAGCTCTTGGGCAGTAAGTGCCCAGTAAAGGCTGAACTAATCCAAATTACCTTTTGTTTGCCATGGGCTAAGAATATGCACAAAGAAAGTTATTGCACATCAGCTACCAAGTGATGGTTTTATTGCTTGCTGTAGCTTGCCTGCTTGCACCTGAGCCCCAAGGAACAATCCATCCTTTGGAGACAGCCTGTTCATGCCTCTCCCAGTGGAGTCTTGATCTGCGAGGGGCACTATGACAATATAGCAATGGGCTGGTGAATGTGGATGAGAATGATCTGCTGTGCTGCCTCCAATCTTAGACTAAACCTGTGATCTTCACTTGAATTTTTAGTGCATAAAGCATGACTATCTCTGTCCCTATCCTAGCCATCTCATTCCATGCTTCCAAACTATTGATGAAGTATTGGTTTAATATTCCATACCTAATAATGTGTATTTCTCTTCTTCCCTGAGACTGGTAGGAACCTCTCATCTCCTGCTCAGGAAACCAGCTTATACTCTCTCTAACCCTTCCCCCAAAAAATGTCTGGGTACCCATGTGCTGATTGTATCTGCAAGATCTCTCCCTCACCCAAAACTCTTAAGGATACTTTCCTGGTGTGTCATGTCAGTCTAGACTGGACTGCAGTAAGTTAAGAAATGGTGCACTTAATACAGATGTGTTTGGCTGCTCTAGAAAGTTAAATTAATTGCAATCATCTAATCTTTTGTGGTCCTTCTGGTAGCTCACAGGTCAGATGTTGTATATGGAACACATCTGTCATCCATCCATCCATCCATCAATCTCTTTTAGCCTAGTGAAGACAATAGGAAGGTTCTTGCTCAGGAAAAGTTGCACATCCTTTGCTTATGGAATAAGGGGAGCTGATGCTGCCAGGGCTGTGTTGCAGATGCTGATGGAACCAGAGCTGTGTTCCATCCCATCCAGACATAATGCAGCAATGCAGGGAGTGTTGGTGCTGGTTGTGGCTGGAATGCATCTTCAAAACTGCAAAGTTTTACATGAGATTGAATTGCTCTGGAGTTGTCTGACTGACACCTTCCTTCTGCAGGTCATGAGATTCCATGAGTTATGCCAGCTCTGAGCTGAGGAACTGTTTGAGATAGAGTGTAATCATGTTCTGGGCATGCCCTGGTGACAGAGAATCCATCAAGGTGTTTAAGTCATGCAGTCATTAATGACTTTGCTATGTGCCTCATTTTTCACCTGGATTTGCCTGAATTTGTTTGGCTTCAGATTTCAAGCACTGATCTCTGCCGGGAGGCTGAAAACCTTGCAATATATTTGGTAGGGGAAGAAACTTGTGCTTTATTCATGTGGGTTTTTGCTAATGTCACTTCCTTTTTTTTAACTTCTTTTGCTACATATGACATTTAATTTCAGAAAAAAAACCCTCCTTGATTTGCTCCTGCAAAAGTTTGGAGAGGATTTGCTTCAACTGTGGAGGTAGAGCTGCAAATCCTGTAGGTGTAGCCGTGTATAATAAAAGGTTGTTTTGACTGGGTGCCATTAGGAGTTTAGTCCTGGCAGCACAAATCTCACTGTGGACTCCTTGTGGCTGCCAGAGACAAGAAGGTTTGTGTTTGCATGGCCGACCTTGCTGAACTTGCAGTTGGGACTTAACTGCTCCAGGGACCTGAACTTGCTAAAACAAAGCGAGTGTTGGCTGCAGTCTTTTATCACCGGGTATGAAGATGTACCGTGTTTCTTAATTTATTTCTCCCTGATCCATATCTCTTGTCATGAAATTCAAATTACTTCTTACCACTTAGGAGTCAGCAAATTGCCTGTTTATTGTCTATGGGACTGATCAGAATGGAAAGTCTGTGGAATGATATTGCAGAATTTTGAATAAACAAGCTCACTTTTAGTAGTGTTTGTCATATTTCTAACAGAATACAAAGATTTAGAATGTATTGCTCTTTATTGATAAAACGTATTACAAATAATAAGAATAATTAACTTGAACATTAGAGTCTGGTTATGAGAAAGAACTGAGCTCTGCAGGGCTTTGGCGTTTAAATATCTCTGTGGAGCTGGCCTAGAATCTTGCACCTTGGCCACATAAACGATGGATTCATGACTGCTGCATGCAGACCCCAAATGAAATTCAGCATAAAAGAAAGAAAATGGAGGAGAAGAATTCCTTTTGCCCAAAATATACTGTAGGTGTGTGATGAAACACAACAACCTATTGAGAGAAACAGCAGAAATAAAAATACAATAATGGTAGAAAAAGGACCAAGAGAATAGTCTTGGAATATGTGCATAAAAAAATTTGACAGGAGCCACTACTGATGCAGAGAGAGATATTAAATCCTCCTTCCTCTTGGGGGGGTTATAGGGTAGGTGGTAAAATAACCTGGATAACTTTGGGTGTGGTGAAATGGAAATTCAAACTGCTGGGAAAGCTGATTTGAAGAGATCTGGTGCTTCAACAGATACATTTCTAAGTCCTCAGCACTGCAGGTAGTGCTGGTTTTCCTGGTGTGCTTAGGTCTCATTTTTAAACAGGCATTTCACAGGATGACCCTAATGTTACTCCACCAGGAAAAATATTCTTCCAGCTGAAGTTCTTAACACAGCTGCAGTGATGAGGAGAGCGATGAGACTGAGAAGGTTATCTCCTATCCTTCCAGAATGTGCTTTACTGCATAATACATTCTTGTGTTTGTCCAGTTTGACTTTAAATTATTCAAACTATGGGCATCCCTGAAGTAACCTGTTTCGTAACTAGAATCTCAATGAGCCCCTCATTTCACAGAACAAACCCTGCTGAATGCCTCTGAGAGCTGCATGTGCTGTTTTGGGATGGGATATGGGCCATGGAATATAAATTGTTCATGGCCAGCCGCAGGGCTTGAGAATGACCCTGTGATCTAAGCTGTGGATCTCAGCTTAAAACAAACCAGCTGGCCACGTGTGCACTAATCCTCTCTCTGTAGACATTTTGAAGTACCATCCTGTGAGGGCCATGGTGGGTGTTGGTTTCAGTGGAGCCTGGGTTATAGCTGCTGTACTGACACACTGTTAATGGGATGACATGTGGTCTGTGATTTGGCATTACTTTGCCATTCCTCTCAACTGCCAGTTTCCAGGTCAGTGTAGGGAATAGTGAACTGTTTCCTTTTAAGAAAAAAAGTCAATGGAAATCCCCAAAAAAGCATTAGACTGAACATTGATCAACTGTTGGCAGCAGGTAAGCAGGGCTTGTTTTTCAGCTTTAACTGTGCATGCCTGCTTTGCCATCTGGAACAGTCCTGCACAGCTTTCTTTTCCTCCTGGGAGTGAACATCGTACTTTTCTGTTCCCGTGTTGCTGCTGGGAAGGTGCACAGGATGTGGAGGCATTTGAAAGATTCCCATCATGATTCCTGTTGCATCACAAGAGCAGGTAGTGTGTCATCTGGCAGGTCATGCATGTGCCATTCTGTGCTATGTGTCATGAACACGGAGGCTGAGAGGAGCATTCAGAGCAGCGCACAGTCCAACTCCTCTAGTGCTGCTGCCTCCCAGGCTCCTCCTGGCATAGGACAGCAGGATGAAACATCTTTATGAGCTGAGCAGTGCACTGTCATGGAGAAATGGAGCAGGTGAGTATTGAAAAGGAAGACATGCAGCTTTAATACTGTCGATTCCCAGCACCTATAAACTCAAGCCTCCACAATTAAAAATTTGATTGAGATAATCAGGAGATTAAGCGGTTTGAAGTCCCTTAAGGTCTTTTACGATTTGCTTCTATAATTTCAGGTGTTGAGATTCTGAAAGAAAACTGGAGCCACCAAGTAAATTCCGGTACTAAAACATAGCAGAACACATATGGATCACACAAAAGGTCAAAATATTTTCTACTTTCATCTCTTTGACAATTGTCAACAGCAGTTGCCTAGAGAAAGAATATTAGTCTAGTGTAAACAGACTGTGTAGCTCCCCCCACATGTCCTCCCTGCAACCTGTGGCTGAGGATGTTTCTGTGCCCAAGGCCATACCGCTGGATTTTTCACACAAACACATATAAAATTCTGGCACAGAATCCTGGGGCAATGAGCTTCACAGTTTAACTGTCTGCTGTTGGGAAGGGAAAGGAAAGAAAGAAAGAGTTCTTTTTAAAGAGGAGCATAAAGTAATAAAAGCATTGCTGTTCCCACACATCTGAGCCCTGATGTGACCCTTCACTTCTTGCCCTACCCCTGCAGTGAAGCCAACAGTTCTGTGTTTCCATAAAGGACCTGGGCAGCCCCTATCCCCTTTCTTTCTGATAACCAGTAGGGTAACCCCTTTTTTTGGGACACAGCGAGTGGAATAATTTGTCTCATGTCCTAACTCCCCTCTGCAGTCTAAATTACTGCCTAGAAAACAGAAACTGGGACAGAGGCTCACCTTGTGTCTGGTCACAATCTGTGGGTGCAATGCCATAAATTTGCCCACTCTAAGTGGGAAATGTATTATTATTTCACCAGGAAGGTGAAAAGCTCATTCAGTTTCCCAAAATGGGGGTGACTAGTGAAGATCTGGATATTCTAGAGGTCTCTGGATTGCATTAGGGGTGGGTTGGAAATACATGGCATGGGGACGACAGATGAAATTACCATGAAGTTAATGTGCTGCTTCCCAGGAAGGTGTGTGGGAGCCCAGCTTTGCTGTGTTTTTGCCCTCATGTAGTGAATTTGTGCTGGACTGGAGTGAGAAGGCACCAGTCTCTCCTAAGCAGTGTGACTCAGACTTGACTTTGATTTTCAGTGTTCAGGTGAGAATTGTGTAAAACTCATGAGTTTCAAGCTGCTATAGAAGTTCTCCAAATTTCCAGGAAAATAGGCAAAGATAAAAGAGAGGGAAGACAAACAGAGAAAGTGAGTGAGTGACAATGCATAGAAAAAGGAGGAAAGAATAGATATGTGTTGTTGCTTTTCATCCAAGTGACTTTGCCACCAGGCTGGCATGCTCCTGCATTGTAATGCACTTTTCAAGCTATGGGGTGGTTTGAAGCCACGTCTGTATCAGAATGAAAGCATAAAGCTATCTGCCTTCTGCCCTGAAATTCACTCCTTGCCTTGGCTGTAAGCCACGAAAGCACAATTAAAATAGCATGAACATGATGTGTCACTGAAATGAAGATCACAGTGTTCCCTCAAACCCTCTGGTTTTGCCCTCTGGAGCCCCTGCAACAGAAGTTAAGCCCTGTGTATGGCTTGCATCCCTTGGGCACTGGTGTACAGGTAAAAGGCTTTACAATCACAGCCAGAAATTTATGGCAGGAGCAGATGAGGAGACAAAAACAAGAATATAAAGCAAGTGACAGAACTGGAGAAAAGACAATTACAAGTAAATTGCCTCTTCTTTTTTCTCGCTCATTTTCCAGCACTTTGGTACTAAGAACAGGCTCAGCATTGTCAGCAGTAAAGCAATGTTCTCTGTGTCTCCAAGCCACTCAGCATGTCTTCAGTAAATCAGCAATTTGATGATCATTGCAACAGCAGAAACCTCCTTTGCATGGGCACTGCTGTGTGGAGTACATGAGCTGTTAGAGCTGTGCTGTGTGGACTCAGACCGCAACTTCAGGGCCTAAGCCACTGTCTGCATTGTCTGTTTTAGCAGTTTTTCCCTACAATTTCAGTCCTGATTGTTAGGAGGTTGGTGCCACACATAAAAGATTTCAGTGGATCCTTGTTTTTTGAGTTGCCTCCTGATGTTTTGTAATCCTCAAGGCATCTGAGAGTAGCACAGCACATCTCCCTGGCTAGTAAGATGACTTATCCTCCTGCTGTGGAATCTTTCTGTAGAAGACTGTGTTGAACTCAATTTTCTAAGCTTGTAGTTATGGTAGGGTGCTCTGGCTTCTCCCACTTCTCCAAGTGCTGGTTGTGCCCCACATTTGCTAGTTTTATGATACCTATTAACTGATGACACCTCTTCAGCTCTATAGTAGATCTGAGCCTCTTAAGTGTCACATTGACTTATTTTGAGTCTGTACCCACATCTACCTTAAGCTTGCATCAGTCATGCCCTCACCCCAGAGACACATCTGACCCTCATATTCCCTACTGTGGCTGCTGGAGGTCAGCTTGCACATCCTGCCTCCCTGGCATGGGGACAAGAGCTCCAGTCACTCTTCACGGAGCTCTAGGCTCAGCAGAAGAGCAGAAGACCCATGTTCTCACAAATACTGTCTTAAGCATGTACTTAAACTGAGCACATGTAAGCCCTTTGCTGAGTCAAGGTAAGTGAGAGCAAACTCCTGTACCATGAATTGCAGTGAAAGCCAGAAAAGATTTTTAAGGGCACCATCAACTTGAAAATCCCACTCTGCCTGAAAATTGTATCTGTTCTAATTAGCAGTAGCACTGTGACTGAGAGAAAGTAGCAAGGCATAAAATGTCTCTCCTCCCAGGTTGATAATTGTTCTCCTGATTGTGCTTTGAGCTCTGTTGTTCTTACTGCTTTATTTGTTTTTTCATGGCTGCTTTGCCCTCGCCTTGTGCATTGGCAGGAACCATAGAATCAAATAGTCGTTAAGGTTGGGAAAGACCTCCAAGATCATTAGGTCTGACTATCAACCCAGCATTGCCATGTTCACCACTAAACCATGTCCCCAAATGCCATATCCACATGTGGTTTTTTTTAACCCTTCTAGGAACGGTGATTCCACCACTTCCCTGGGCAGCCTGCTTGAACACCCTTTCAGTGAAGAAATTATTCCTGGTATACAATAATCCAAGCCTCCCCTGGTTCAACTTCAGGGCCTTGTTTGCTGGCCTTGTCCTTGCCTGTGGCACACTCGTTACCTTTGGCTGTGCAGGAGGGCACATCTCCGGAGCAGCTCCAAGAGGACTCACACTGCTCTTGCAGAGCTGGGTCTCTGCAGGTGTCCTGCTTTCCCAGTGAATCCCCTGAGGGCAGAGGAGCAGCCTTGCTGACTTGCATGATAGGCTGGGGAGCAAGCAGGCAGCTTCCATTGCTAAGGAATAGCACCTTTCTCTAGCCCATCCACTAGATAAGGTTTAAGGGTATTTTTCATTTTTTGGGTCTCTCATGACAAAGATGGGGAACTGAAAGAATAGAATTAACTACCAGCTCCAGTGCTGGAAGCAGAGGGCAAGTTCTGGGGCAGGGTAGAACTTATCTTTCATCTGCTTGCCAGGGCTATTTCTTGCTTCCCTACTGTATGTCATCATGTGGCCCCACAGACCTTTGTGTAATGAGAGCAATAGGAATATTCTCAGTTAAGTAACTTTTTTTTCCCCAGCGGTTTCCAGTCTTTCAGTTATCATCCAGTCCCACCTAAGTGCTCTGTGGGTCACCTGGAGCCTGTATTCAAGACTTCTCTGAAACTTGGCACCTGACTCTTCTTCCACGGTGCAGCTCCCAGCCTGGGACGGGCAGGTTGGGGTGCAGACCCACTAGGCAGGGATGAAGTTGTGATTTATGGGCCTCTCCCCTGCCTTTCTACCTGCCCCTCCAGATGTGTCTCAGCATGACAAGCTTTGTGCCAGGCCTAGATGCTACCTAACAATCTGCAGGGGAAAAAAAAAAACTACTGAAAATTCTGGTAACTCCTCAGTTTTGAAAGAGAAACACCGTGCGTGCACCTCGTAGCTCTTAGCAGAGTTGCCAGTGCATCCATAAACTCTGGCAACTGCTCTAAAAATCCAGTGTCCTGCTGATCTCTGCCCCTTAAGTGCTAATTTGTTTTTGATGACTGCTTGGATTTTGGTTTCTAGCAATCACAAAGTTATCTATACTACAATCACATAAATATTTGCATAGTGGGAAAGGGGCATACACTGTTTATATGGTTCAGACTGGAGCAGAGTTTTGTGCTGACCCGATACCTGTTTGGAAAAATAATTAATCAAATGGCTTTAAACATAGCTGTTGAATAGGAAGTCTGAAAAAAAGGCTTTTGCCAAAGATCCTGTACATATCTGGATTTCAGAACTTTCCCATTGTCTGTGGAAAGCTTTGATTTCTGGTTGTACAAAAGTACAAAAGGATTATGCCAATCGTTTATGGTGTCTGTATTTATTTTCTTTTACCAGCATTGCCTGGTGTCATGGTGATTTCAGAGCAGCAATGCCCAATGTGTGAAATGTGTATCTCAGCTCTGCAGGTGTGGGGCCAGAGATGGGACCAAGGATGTTCTTCAGACTGACTGGCTGAGACATCTGCTCTTGCAGTGGTAGAAGGATGAGGCTGGACAATAATTCTGTAGCTCTGTGTGATCAATCTGGAAAGAGTGATTGTTTTCAGAGAAGAGAGAAAGGGTAGATACAGTATGAATTTTTTATGTACATAATGCAGAGGGTAGGTAGCATGAACATTTCTATGAAACAGAAGAAAAAAACCCAGCATTTTTATTAATGCTTTAAGAGGAAATAAATAAAACCCAAAGCATGTCACTGAATGGATTTTTACTTGTATTTTTCTTTGCAATCTATGTGCAAATAGGCAAACCCCTGAATGCTTATATATGCATGGCACTAATGGCATTTAGTCACCAGAGGGCAGGGTTTGCTGAGCAGAAATTCTTTCTGCTAAGAGAAATAAGGCTCAGGAAAGAGCTCCAGAGCCCCACTGAAAATGCTTTAATACTCTACCCTACCAACACTCTGCTATACTCCCCCCCTGCTCCCCTGATTTAATTAATCTGTTCTCAGTTTCAGGTTTCTTATTTAAATCTACTTGGATAAAATTTATAATTCTTTCTGGGTGTTCCCCTACAACATACCACTAACTTTGGTTCAATTGAGCTGCTTGGGATATATTTATGAGCTCTATAGGTTCAGGGACTATATAACTTTGAAAATCATTGTGGGTCATATTTTGTCTTTCGGGAAATGTTAAAAAAGTGACAGAGTTCAAGGAAGTAAAATTGCAATACAGAAGGAGTCAAGGGGATTTTTTTTTTTCCTGAGCTGAGGTCAGGAAAAAGGCAAAAAACTCTTGCAGGAAGGGGTTTCAATTACAGTGAACAAGAAAAAATTCTGGAGTTTCTTGTCCTAGCATGGTAATATGCACCAGACAAAAAGGTTGAGGAAAATATTAAGTATGTTGGCAGTCTTTTACCTGAATCAGTGGTAAAGGTATTTGAAGCTTTAAACCTTTCAGATTAAGTGTGGGCAATTATTGATCTATTGGTTATCTGATGTTGATATGTAATATGTGTAAGCAGCCTGCTACTAGGAAAGTTTGTGGAACCTCTAGTGTTTTTCTGCCTTTGTTAAAAATTAGATTACATGGCACAGTGAAAGGACTCATAGCCAGTGAATAAGAAAGCCAATTCTTCTTAAAAATCCCATCAGGAAAAGCTGATTATATGTAGAAAGAATTAAATCTAAACTCGTTAACTTTAAAAATTTCCCTTTAGTGAAAATTTTCCTTCTCATACATGGCTGAATTTTAATCAGGTTTACATGTGATAGGACATGTGAAATGTGGGCAAGGTTGTTTAGAGAAAAATGTCACTGGGAAAGATAAGGAATCACAGCGACAACCATGAAACTGTTGTTTGTAATCTCTGAAATACTTGAGATAGCTTAATTTTGTTTTAGCCTAATTCTGCTTTCATTAAAATCTTCAGTGTCTGTTGCTCAGTGTGTATTATTGAATGGATTTTGTAATTTGTCAAGGCAGTTAAATTCTGTATTAATCTGAGGAAGTGCTTCAAACATGCCTAATACAGGGGGTATGAAAGAATTAGCTACTGCAGCTCTTTTAGTTTTCTGTCTTGTTCTAATGAGAGCTGCTCCACTGAGATGCCACTGATCTGCCTCAAATAAGTAGTAGGAAATGCAGAAATAGTCAGATCCTTTGAGGGAAGTGAATGTTTTGGAATAGTCACATCCTCATGGGGGAATGAATATTTGGCCTAAGAGATCCTAGTCCTTTTGAGGAGCCTCTTTCAAGCACTTACAGATGTTCTGATATTCGGACCTTTAACCAACAACATTCTCTCACTTAACCTAATAATATAGAAGGGTTTGGGTAGGAAAGAGTTAATTGACTCATAATGATTAGTTACTTCATTTACTTTAAAAAAAACCCCAAAAAGTAAAGGAGGGACAGTGTGATGTCTAAGCAGAGAAGTGGAAAGTTGTAACACATGGTGACAATGTGGAGTGTCCCAACCTCTGCCCTGATGTGGTTTGTTGCTTTAGTGCTTGACATGATCATTGGTTCATTTCATCTCTCAAATAAGGAGGGCTCCAGTTTCCAAATAGGAAATTGGCTCCAATTTTCCAAATAGGTACCACCTATTTTATAGGTGGTGAACTCAGGGAAGAAGAGCCCAGTAGCATTGCCTGGGCTGGCTATGGAAGATTGTGGCACTAGAAGGAATTAACTCCGAATTCCAGGCTAACACTTCTGACCATGGTTCATCTTCCCTTCCTGCAGTTTTTACCATTTATTATAGATAAAGGAAGTTTTAATTTTTTTTTTTTCCATGTCTGGCCTGCTCTTGGCTTTGCTGTTCATACCTGCAATCTTTCACAGGAATATAAGCAAGTAAAAGACAAGCTAAAAAAAATATTATTTTTAAAACCAAACTTTGCTGGAAAGTTGATTTCAGAAGTTGTGGATTTGTTCAACATGTTCAGATTAATGTGCACTGCAGTGCAGTGAATATTAAAGGAACTGTCAAGAAGGAAAGTCTGTGTATGGGATAAATTAAGACTCTCTGGGGATTAAAAAGATGTAGGATTTTTATTAAGTAGCTAGCCTACTATTGAAAAATAATGAGTAGTTTCCATAGCAACCTCACTTTCACACGGAGCAGACATACTGTAGCAACATAAAAAAGAACAGTATCAAAGAAGGAATAAAACTGAGCTGTGCTATTTGGATTTTTAAAAATGTTCCTCTGTCCTAAACTCTCTGTTTACAAAGCAAAGATCATTAAATCAGAGGATTTTTTTTTCCAGAGATTATAATTGTTATAACTTTCATCCAAATGCATGTTAAAAGGAAGCAAAGTGATAAATATTGCTGAAAAGAGAACTGGAAAAGATTATGTTTTTTTTTTCCTGTCTGCACTGTAGCTTGGACAAAGCTAAGAGTATTTCAAGTATTTCAAGTATTTCAAGTTGTCATGGCCTTGTATCCCTGGTTGAGTTTGGTATGACTGGGACGATACAGCTGTTACTTCCTGAATTTGCATCAATGTGTGTAAAAATGTTTGATACACTCATCTTGCTCATCATCTGACCTGCACAGAATATTTGTGAGAGAAGCTGGGGGCAAGTCAAACTCTACTGGCTTTAAGTTCCCAAAATTAAGGTTGGGCTCCTCTGGAGGTTGACTAAAGGTTGAGATTTCTTCAAAGGAGGCTGGATACCTTAATAGTTTCACAGAGAAATCAAGTAGAAATGACATAATCTCAAAAGAGAAAGGCCAACCAACAGCTGACAACTTTGTCAGAGGTTTGATGTGATTTTTTGCACGACAGTTTGAGTCCAATGACTGCTGAAGGCCATGAACTTCAGGGAACTGAAGCTCAGGAAAGTTTCAGACACCCTAACTTTAACAAGAGGATCTCTCACTGTGTATTCTGCTCACTGTGTATTCAGTCCTGGCCTGACCACTCAGCTGAGAGAAAAATTATTGCTGTTTTTCTTTTCTATCCTATCTTTTTTTGAGAAAAAGTACAAAGAGGTTTTTAAATGCAAATAAGGAAGGAATGATAAATATAAAGATACTGAGGATGCAAGTAAAGAAAAAATAATTAGTAGTAATTGTTATAATAAATTAGAAGATTGAGTTTCTAGACCTTTGGTCAGAAGATACAAATGTGATGACATCCCAAAGATATCAACATTTTCAATATGGGCATCTGGTCAATGACTGTGTCATAGTATAATTGTATATGGAGAATCATCACAGAGCAAATGGACTTCTCAGTCCTGCACAAGCTGGTTCATGATCCAGCATCTCAAACCTTGTGTAAGTCACCCGTAAGAATGCATGAAGTGATGGCAGAACAAGTTTTCTGATTATATTCTACTGACTTTTGTGTCAATGCTAAAGATGATGGGATGGACACATGACAGCTGGGATCTGTTGGTAAGCTGAAAGAACACAAAACTCATCTATTTCAGGAAAGTCAGACATGAGAACAAAAAAATACGAGTCATAATTTTAGGGTAAGGGAAGTAATGTCTGTGGAAAAAAACTCTTGGTGTCATTGAGGGATATCAAGCCAAAGACAAGCTCCCTGTAGATCAGTGTGTCCAAAAATGTTCACATGTATTTGACCCCTCAGTAAGAAAAAGGGAATTAGAAAAAGGGATTTTGACTGACCTTGAAGGGATCATTAATTAAAAATTACGAGTGACAAGTGCCATGTTTCAAAAAGAGTTAGAGCACAATAAAGAGGATCCAGAGATGTTCTGATGTTGCATAAGAGAAGGAAAAATATGCCTCGCTGAGTTGAGTGAGTTTGAAATGTTTGTTTGTTGAAGTGAAAGTTCAGGGCTTTATTGTGTCTTTGATCTGCTTGAAAAAGAGGGAAATCGAACAGAGCAAAGAAAACTGAGGGTGGGAAGAGGTTTCCAAATGAGGCAAATAGGCATAGACTGATGGTCGAAAAACTTACCAAGAGTTATCTGTGATGAGCTCTAACCTGGGAATTTTTTTAGTCAAGACTAATGAATTGTCTCATGCAAACAGAATTCAAATTCAGAGAAGACCTGCAACCATCAGGATTTCTGGATAAATGACTGTAAACATCCTTTATAGTTGATGAATGTATTAATCTCTCTGATTTAGGAAAGCTTTGCCATGTGAACCTGTTACTGCACTACAGAACAGCTGCTTCAGGATTGTTGATATGCATCTGTCTTGCTCCACCATCAGCTCTGTGAGGCAGCTTGTTCCCCTTTTGCTCCAGGTATCATTCAATCAGCCCAGGCTTGATTAACTCAGCTTACCTTACATTTAGCTCTGACTGCCAGGTCATAAAAGTGAAATTGTGCATAGTTATTGCAGAGAAACTGATATCTAGTAATTTCCTGTGCTCAAGTCCTTTAGAAATACCAGCAGGTAATACACCATAAGCTGTGTTCTTTTTCTTTCTACCCCCAGCTTTCAGAAATAGAAAGGAACTATTTAATTGCAAACAAGTGAAAAAGGCCATAAAGGTCATGAGATTTTGCTTTTGGAGCAAAAATTTTTGCAGACAGTAAAATGTGGTGAAGTCTGTCCTTTGAAATGTAGAGAGCAGCTTAGATTGTGAAGCAAGTGCAGTTCCAGAAGGCTTGTATCCTTAAAATTTAAAATTTGCCTATGTGATTTCCTGAACTGCACTATTTATTAACATGGAAAAGTGCCATTTTCAAGTCAGAATGTTACAAGTAATTTTCTTGATGATATATTAAATCTTTCTTCTTCCTTGCACAGAACTGTTCATAGGGCTTTAGTTTTATTAATATTAAAACAAAATTTGACAATAATGAAAAGGTTCTGATGTTAACTCTACAAAGATAAATTTATAGATAAGACCAACAGTCACCTTAAACTTCCATCAGCACTATCCAACATTTCTAGTTGTGCTACTTAGAGCTAAGGCAGCTTTCTTGATAAAATACTTCTTAATACCAAACGCTAATTATTCATGGGAATATGCTTTTCTGTAGCCCCAGGTTGTTGCAGAAAATGACAGCCTTTGCTATTACTAAACAATAAAATATTTTTTCCCCTGTGACATTTTATTGCATACGACATTTAATGAAAGGTACATTTTTAAGGTCATTTCATTAGCAATGAACCCAATAGTGTTCGGTTTTGCTGTCTGATTGTACTGTAATAGTTTCAAAAACAAGTTTCTGAGTAATTTTATTTTTCTGCAGAGTTCCTTTGAGTTTCTTGAACTTCCAAAGTCTATTTCCTCCACTTACATGAAAAAAAAAAAAAAAAGGATTGCTGGGAAGAGAGCTGGGATGTGAAAAGCTGCCAACTCATTTTGTTTCTGTGAAGATCTGAAGTGCATTTCCCCTTCATCGGTTATATGACTCTCCATCCCACATCACTTACTTTTCAATTGATAATTTTTTTCCAAATCCATGCTCTTTTGGGAACAGATTTTTATTACTTCAGGAATCCTCTGCTTCTTTTTACAGCTGTTCAGATTATTTTAAATAAATCCTCTGTGAATTATGAAAACTTCTAGCTACTACAGCAAGACCTGATGTTCCCCGGAGAGTTGTTTTATCCTGTGCCTACAGGCCTGATGCTGACCCTTAGGAATCAGTAGGGAATTTTGCCAGTAATGCCATGGAGGTGGATCCCAGCCACATAGGTGCAGCCTGCGGTGTTTTTGCAGATGAAGACAAGGCAACGCCTGAGCTGTTGTCCTAGTGGGAATTTCTTCCCTTTGGAGTCACTCAAAGCCATTGACCCATGTGAGGCTATAACTGGTGGGATAAGACCAACCTTTTGTGAAGCCTGTTCCCCTTCAGTGATCCTTGCAGGATGCCTCTGTCTCACTTTTCCCATCTGCTATTGCTCCAAAGGGACATTTGCACTTCCAAAACCCCACTGTAGCAGCAAAATGGTTAAATAACTGCCCCTTTTTAAGTAGCACTACTGATAAAAAGCACCTTCTGGTCTTGTTTGAGCTCCATGCCAAGGCACACTGATAGCTGCTGGTGGCATGCCTTCTTCAAAGGATGGCTGCCATCCTTGCTTACTTCTCTGCAGAGAGCAAAGAGCCTTTGAAAGTACCTTCTGCCTCATCGGAGTAATGAGCGCTTAAAAAAACCCCTCACCAACCCGAGTCTCAGTTGTTCAGAGTTTTACTGGATTCCGTGTAATTAATTAAGATTTTTTTTTTTTAAAAAAAAACGTTGGTAGCTCTGCCAGCCTGTGTATCTAGGTTGTGCCAGTTTCCAGGATTCCCCTCCACCCCCATCCCCGCCCCTCGCCCCGGTTCCTTGCACAGACGTGAGCAGCTGCAGCCATGGAAGACTTCTTTGTAGAGGAGGCAGCTCCAGTGAAACAGGTAGGCGGGTTTGGGGGGGGCACTCAATGCCCTGAGCAAGCTGTGACAGCTGACAATATTTAAATCCAACAGACCTAGGCTCCAACCAGCTCACAAGCTCTTCCTACCTGTGAAGGAGCAGGGATGGGAGGATCTCTTAGAGACACATCCAGGTGTGGCTGAGAGCAACCTGTAATTCTGGATGAAGACGCCCCAGTGACCATCAGGAGAAGGCTGAAAACTTTCCTGTGTGACTGGAAACCTTCTTGTTTTGCTCCAAGGGGTGGGTGTTGTTGTAAGCAGACCTCTCTTTCCTGGGAGGAGGGAATCCAGAAGGAATGATGGTGAGCAGAGAAGTTGTGAAGTCTTGTGAGAGCAGGGAAGGAGAGGAGCAGGCTGGAGTTTTCCTGTGCAGGCCTGAGTGTGATGAGTGTTTCATTGATCTGCACTCAGGTGGGTCTATTGGCACTGTTATTGCTTCGCTGAATTTTCCATTTCACTGTGTGTTGGAGGCAGATCTCTGAGGACATCATTGCAGCACAGGCTACAGCAGGACAGGATTTGCCCCTTCTACCTTAGATTGACACAGAATGTTTTCTTCCTACGTGATTCTGTTTTTGCTTGGATGGTTTTGTGTGGGTTTTTTTGCAAGGTGGTTACTCCAGCTTATTCACACCTCTGCTAACCCTCTTTCTTCAGCCCTGCCCTAGACAGTCATATTTCTGGGCAAGCAGTACCCTTGGACAAAATGATTTATAATGAGCATTGTAAAGGGCAGAAATGTGAAGCTGGTTAATGCCATGGAGTTTGACCAAAAGGATGCAGTACAGCACGTGACTTGCTAATGCTGCCCATTCTTTAGGCCAAACCTGATTTGGGGGAGCATTTTCTTCATTAGGAAAAATGACAAGAACAGAAGTTACCCATTGTCTCATTACATGCCTGTGATGCTGCAGTTTGGAGTTGTACATTAGCGTTGAGTTGGGTTTCCTAAGACATATCTGTACAAAAAGATGTTTAAGGTGGAAAAATAATATTAAATAAAAGCTAATGATTCGAACTGGCTTTTTAACTGATGGGCATATTTTGAAATATTCTCTTACTACATAGGGAATGGGAGCTGAGTTTTGCAGCTCCTTGAGTTAACTCCTAAAAACTTTTCCTCTGTTAGCAGTATCCTGCCACTCTTTTTCCAGTGATCCTAATCCAGAGTGCAGGAAATAACAGCTGAGAGCACACAGTACCCTATGTGGACAGGTAAACCTATGAGTGCAGGAGAAATCTACAGCGAGTGGGAGTCATGGATCCGATGTTGTTGGTGCATGTCATGGTGGGGAAAAGCCTGGTTGCCAAAACAAATACGTTGTATTTGAGCAATGGTTCACCCAAAAATACATTTCTCAGGGGACTTATGAGTAGAGTTAGGATGTACTAACTTAGGGGCTCACTATCCTGAACCTTTTTTTGTGGATGGACAGTTATTCATCTGTTGGGCTTCCAGTCCTTCACTGTGACAGGGGGGTAGTAGCATTCCTGACCTCCTGGGCATGTGGTGAGGATAAATACTGCCTGGGTCTGCAGATGCTGTGGGACTGCAGCTACATAAGAGGGCCTTAAATGGGTAGACTATGTTCACTTCATGCCTGAAATGGAGTTCTGAACCTGATGGGGAGAATTCAAGCCTGCTCAGCGAATCAGAAGAAATGTTCAGGACATTCATCTGATGATAATATTTTTACATGGAAGATTCATGTTTTGCAAAGTCATGTCATGTTTTCTGACTTTTCTTTGAAGTGAAGGCCCACTGTTTCTAATCTGGAAAGTAAATGTAAATTGTGCTGGTGATTTTTCTTAATGGATAGCTGACAGTACCTGGGAGAAGAGTGAGGAATTACATTCCTGTGTTAAATAATGAAGTAGGCACATTAGTAACAGGCTACCACTTCTTTAAGCAGATTTATTTGAGTAATTTAGACACAAGCTTATAATTCAGCCTATATGGGCAATTTTATTGTACTGGGTAACTTGTTTTCACCTGCATTGATTCAGGTGTTTGGCTGCCAAACAGAACAAGACTCCAACTTAACTTTAGTGTCTATCTGGAACTTATGACTTTGCAATGCCCTGTTAATTGCCTGTTTCCCTTGGGAGTGGTGTGTCAGCATGTAAAGAGCACTGCAGGACCCCTACAAAGGGTTGCATTCAGCTTTTTCTTTTACAAGTATTCCTGAAAGTAGGTACAGGGGAAAAGTAGCTTTGAATTGGTCAAATTCTGAACTGGGGAATTTTTTTTGTGTTTTAGTGGAAAGGTCTTACTTGCCATGATTGCATCTTTCTCCAGATTTCCACATGCTTGCAGTCATTGTACAAAGGCTGATATTTTAATATGAGGAGGAGAGAGTGTGTGCTATATCTGCATATTTGTTCTGTATGCATTTCGGATAATGGAATACAGAGTACAATTAAAATTTGTGAAATTGGTAATTGCAAGCACTCTCAAAGAGAACAGGCATAGAATTTCAGATGATCGTGGTAAATGCGAGTGGCAGTGTGAAATCAATACGATAAAAGTCAAGAAAAACAAATGCTGAGCATTGTAGTTAGGAAGGAAAGTTGTAAGACACCACGACAAAATGGGGAATAACTGGCTAAGCAACTCCCTACAGAAAAGGGGGTTTGTGGCTTATATATTAGTTTATGACAAGTTAAATATAGATTCAAAATGTGTGGAATTGCAGAAGTGGTTGTGCTCATTGTATATTGATGGATATGTTGTATTTAAGTTATGGGAAGTAATTACTCGGTTCTATGGTACCAGAGAAGTCTGAAATTGAATTCTGGGCTTAATGCTTGGAGGGAAATTAGGGAAATTGGAAGGAGTCCAAATGGACTGAGAAGGGTTGAGAAACACGACAGAAGTTTAAAAAAAAGTATTTGTTTAGTTAAGAAAAAAAAAGAAAACTGAGAGAAACAATTTTAAGTGTCTCTAGTTATGCGAAGATTTTTTTTGTTAATAGGAGTTTCTACTGGGAAATCTTAATTTGCAAACAATAATATGTGGATTAGATTTTAGGATAAATTTTATAATTATACATAGCTTTAGGAAAGAATATGGAGTACTTTTTATGAAGAGAACAATTCAGAACATAGAAGACAAACATCTGTCAGTGGTATTTGGGAAACTGTGCTGTAAGGGACTGGAAATTCTCCTGGGCATTCTTCAGCAGTGTCTTTCTGTAGATTTTATTGCTATGGAAAGTACAAGCTATGTGCTAAGAAAAAAAAAAAAAAGGAGGATTTTTATTGTGTGCTTCAGAGGAATTTTGTGGTGGCAGAGAAGAGAGATGCAGAAACAAGACCTGTGTATGTGTTACTGATAAAGTCCCAAGGAGTCAGTCACAGAGCACATCATCTGTAGCTGTTGTGAAAGCTTCTCACAAACAGAGAAGTGCTGCTGTTACTCTCCTTTGGGTTAAGTGCCAAGAAGGCATTGCTGTACACCTGCAGATGACCGGCTCACTAATGAAACATGAGTTTAAAAATATCCATTTTGGAAGAATTCTGGTTCTTTAAATGATACAAGTGATTGATCCTACATTGCTTGACATCATCCTCTATCATCAAGTAACAAACTGTCCCTACTGCAGAATTACCTCCTCAAACATTTGCTTGCAGAGATGATCATTATTCTAGAGCTATCCCAGATTTTAACTGAAAGGAGGATATTTCACTCTATTACGTGTTGAGTTGGGGGACACATGAAAAAGAGGGTGAGTCAGAGAAACATTTGGGGGTAGCTGTTATGATTCCTTTTGTGGAAAAGGTCTCATTTTACTGCCTGGATATAAGAGAAAGAGCTAAACAGAACACGTTTTCCCCATGGGTTCCATTAAACAAAATCAGAGAGCAAGAGTTGTCATCTGCTCAGTCAATCCTAGGAGAAGACCTATAGCTCTTGTGTTGAAGGCAGGGAATTTTTCTGGTGGGTCACTATCTAGCAAAATCCTTAAATAAAAATAGGCACAAACACAGGCTGGGTGGGCAATGGATTGAAAGCAGCTCTGAGGGGAAGGACTTGGGGGTCTTGGTTGATGAGAAGCTCAACATGACCCAGCAACATGTGCTCACAGCCCAGAAAGCCAAACGTGTCGTGGGCTGCATCAAAAGCAGCATTGCCAGCCGGTCAAGGGAGGGGATTCTCCACTTCTGCTCTGCTCTCATGAGACCACACCTGGTGTCTCCAACATAAGAAGGATGTGGTTTTGTTGGACCAAGCCCAGAGGAGACCAGAAAGATCCTCAAAGGGCTAAAGCACCTCTGCTATGAAAACAGGCTGAGAGCTGGGGTTGTTCTGCCTGGAGAAGAAAAGGCTCTGGGGAGACCTTTAGAGCATCTTCCAGTGCCTGAAGGGGCTACAAGTGAGCTGGAGAGCGCCTTTTCACAAGGGCTTATATTGATGGGACAAGAGGTAAGGAACAGATTTAAACTGAAAGGTGTTAGATATAGATTAGATATTAGGAAGAAATCTTTACTGTGAGGGTGGTGAGGCATTGGCACAAGTTGCCCAGGGAAGTTGTGGCTGGGCCATCCCTAGAAGTGTTCAAGGCCAGGCTGGATGGGGCTCTGAGCAACCTGGCCTAGTGGAAGGTGTCTCTGCCCATGGCAGGGGGCGTTGGAACTGGATGGTCTTTAAGGTCCTTTCCAATCCAAACCATTCTGTATGTCTATGATAAATAAGTGAGGGTGCTGCTAGTAGCTTGATATTCTTGAATTTTTGGGTCTGGTGACATTTAGCAAGGTTATAATGCAAAACATGAACAACTCTTAAAGCTTTCTGCTGAGAAAAAAGGTTATTACAGGTTAAGCGTGATTTAACAGAGCAAACTGACATTTTAAGAAGCACACTGCTATGTCATACGTTTTGATCACTTTGATGGAGTTCTTCCAGATTATCTGTTTCTGTGACAATCCAAAACTCTACTTTAAAGCCTGAAAAGAGCTAAACCCATTAGAATTTAGCTAGAAAACTTTTTTTTCCCCTGAAGGAATAAAGCAGCCTAACCAGTAACTTATTCCCTTGATGATCAAGATAGTACATCAGACTGCTTGAGTTTCCAAAATAGATGAGAATGCTGTACTATGGTATTGCTAGAGCTGGATCAATGAGCAATTAAAATAAATTTATCCAATTAACTTGACCCTTTCATCTATTCTCAAGCTGTTTGCAGATCAGCCTTGTCTCCTGTGTATTTGTCTTTGCCGTTGAGTACAAAACACATTTCTGTATCTAGATCCTCAGCAAATTATGATCACAGTGTTTTTTCCTGTTCAGTGGCTGATTAACTAATAAATTCTAAAAAAGAATACTGTAAAAACAAAATAGACTTTTATGGTTTGGTTGTTTAGCTATTAACTAAATATTTTGGAATTCATAGATTTTCAAATTTCAGGAACATGCTCTTAGCTATTTTCAAGAACATCTTTGTAGCCTCTAGTAATTTCATAAGCCAGGTTTCCATCCATATTGTAGTCTTAAATGAATTTTTCTTCAGTGAATTTGTCCATTACCTTTTAAATACATGTAAGCTCTTAGGGCATTATATGCGATCTTGCATAGTTGTCATACTGGAAGATAAAATAAACAAGCATTCCCTACTCATCCTCTGTATTCCACACCTCCATATATAGGCCATATATTATCCTGTATGTTATTGTTCCCTATTTCTTTTCTAATGGTTCTCAGTATTTGATTTGCATCCTTGACTGAACCTGATCACCAGCTGATATTTTCACAGATCTGTTTATTTTAACCCAGACTCTTCTCCCTGGGCGCTAATTGCTCAAAACCCATCACTCTCTGTGTAAACTTCGGGACTGTTTCTCCTTCCTGCATCACTTTAGGTGTGTTTACACCAGTCCCTTGTGGAACATTTCATCATTCCCTCACCCATGAGTGTTTAGTCTCAAGATACTTGACAGCCACTTGAGCAAATATGAGTCTCATTCCTTTTCTCTCCCACATACTCTCTGTGACATGTTGGCTCTTCTCTCTTTTCTTGTTATTAGAGCCAGTTATTGCCATTAATCCTAGCTCCACTGAAGTGGGTGTCCCTCCCATGCCATGTTAAATTCCCTTTCCACACGGTCTCCAACATGTTGGTTTGATTTAGTAGTTGATAGTATTCATTTTCTTCCTGGCAGCATGACCAGAGATGCAGTCATTTTGTTCAGAAAGGTAATAATTTTGTTGCAAGTTAAATAATAAATCATAAAATAAACTGGCATTTTGGGGTTCTTCTTATGATTCTCGCAGTTTTGCCACTAGACCTTGGTAGATTATGCTATCTGAAAAATTTAGTCACTCTGTGGAGATAATTTATCAGTGGTTTAAAAATTGGATATATGAGATTTATGGTTCTGAAAAACTAATGATCTCTTTTTTCAATGCTTTGTCAAAGATTGCTGGGCTTATGCTGACCATAAGCCAGACTAAGCCTTCATGTCTGTAAGGGAATGTGTTTTGGTGATTAACAAGGTGTTGTTTTCATCTTATATTTATTACACTGAATCTTGTCAGAACAATTTTGATCCAGCACATTTATTAGATTGTATCTCTTCATGCCATTGATGCTGCTGTGATAGTTTCCTGTGCCTGGTTGCAATAAAATTTAAAAAAAAATACCCAAAGAGCAATGTATATATTTGCATAGATTGCCGGGAAAAGTGTCAGATAAAATATTGCTGTGTTTTTGTGTTCTGAGAATGTCTTGAATTGCAACCTTCCTCCAGATGATGAATTCCTTAGGTCAGGTATAGCTGAATGAGTTTTTACCTTGATAAGTCAAAATAAAGATGTGTGAGTGGTTGTTTGGAAAATTCACAAGGTGAAAGGAATGTGAAAGGAATATGAAAATTAGTGGCTTTAGGAGAAAACACGAAGGTGGAAGAGTGTGTATGCTTTCAAATCCTGGGACTGTTCTCACTTGTTTAGGTTGCATCGGTGATGTGATGAGAACACAGAGTCATTTCATGGTAAGAAGGAACCAAGAAAACTCTCTTTCTTTTAGCAGTAACTCAGTCACTTCAGGGGATATCTGTGTCCCCTTTTCTATATATTTCATGGAACTTAAAATAATGCTATTGCTCACTAAATCTTGCAGTTAATAAATTCTGTATCCCTGCAGAATCGTAGAATCATTTAGGTTAGAAAACACCTCTGAGATCATCAAGTCCAACTGCTAATCCAGCATTGCCAAATCCACCACTAAACCACGTCTCCGAATGACATCTCCATATCTTTTAAATACCTCCAGGAATGGTGACTCAACCACTTCCCTGGGCAGCCTGTTCGAGTCCTTGACGTCCCTTTCAGTGAAGTAATTTTTCCTATTATCCAAGCTGACCCTTCCTTGGCACAACTTAAGGCCATTTCCCTTTGCCCCATTGCTTTTTACCCAGGAGAACAGACTGACTCCCACCTGGCTACAACCTCCTTTCAGGTAGTTGTAGAGAATGATAAGTTCCCTCATGAGCCTCCTTTTCTCCAGGCTGAATACGCCCAGCTCCCACAGCCTCTCCTCATAAGAATGTCCTGCTCTGATTTAAAAATACTTTAGGGGAGGTTTTTCAGGAGCAGAGCAGGCATTCAGGTGCCTGATGCTCTTTGGAAGTCAGAAGAAACATTTTTGCCCCGTGTTATCCCAGACCAAAAAAACTCGTGGTCCTTTGCCGGTTTCTGGGCTTGCACCCCTGTGCTTTGGGAGTAGCACAGCACCACTCTACAGCAACACATGAAAACAAATTCATTTTGGCTTCAAATGAAAGGTTCATTTTGTCCTTTGAGCATTAGTGCCCCATATTGTGCTTTATCTGCCAGGACATTGATATGTAAGCACGTGAGCCTGTTCTTTCTAAGTTAGTAGGATAGTGTTGCAGTGGGTATTAATCACAATTAAATAAAGCTACAGAAAGGGAGGAAGGCATGTTATTAGTGGCCAGGGAATGCTTATATTTTATTTTACTTTGTTTTGTTTTGGTTTTGCTGTATACAGAAGTTGGAGCTGCTAAAAATTGCTGTCAAGATTCTCTCCAAATAAAGTGCTTTACAATTTATGCTTTAAATACTTTCTGAAGAATTGTTCCTCACATGCATTCTACTGTATCTATAAATGCCAGTGGAAACAATTTAAAAAATCTAGTTAGTATCTGCATTTTTGTGTCATATTCTGATCAGGCTTTTTGCTAGGCAGATTTTCTTGTCATTTTTCAGTGCACCTGATAAATATGTTGCACGATATTTTGTCCTTCCATGTCTCCAGCTACTTTCAGACTGCAGGTTTATTTAGTAATTAAACAATGTCACAACATCCACTTGTTAATAAGGGTATGAGAAACCTGGCAGTGATTTCCTGAGTCCTTATTAACAAAGAAGAACAGAGAAACACAGAGTGCGTGAAAAGCATCTTAGAGCACACAAGGGCTATAAGGACTGTGTAAGAAAGGTCTCCTGGAAGAGCCCTCCAGAATAAAATGCAGCTGAAAATTCTGCAAGATCTTCCTGCCAGCGCAGCCAGCTGACCTTCCACTAGCAGAGGACACAGCGAGTCCTTACAGAAGGCACGTGGAACTGCTGGTGTGGGTTTATCAGCAGGAGGGCTGAGAAAGGCAGTGTGGGCGGAAAGGTGTTGACTCCCTCATCTCACCTTGTTGTGCAAACAGCCCTTTCCAGTGTACAGCTTTGCCTTAGCCAAGGGTTGCTGTGTGACCTCTAATGCACAAGGCACAGATGTGAATGTGTAGTTTATTTAAAGCTTTTTTTCCGTGCATCTGGGTGCTGGTGGGAATGTTGGAAGCTCAAGGCAGACTTCTGCATGGTGGGATGTTGCAAGGAGGATGTGTCTCAGCAAGGACATGTACACCCGCTGTGATCAAATTCAGACACCTAATGTCAGTTCTCCCATCTATTTTGTGCTGTTCCTGCTGTGACACCCCTTTCCCTTTCAAGTCTCTGTGTAATCCTAAGAACTGGTGCTTATTACAATTTCTCAAGCCAAAGGTTTCCTTTGAAAAATCTTTTTCTTAAGGAGTGAAGACTAATGCAATTTTCAAGTCTTTATCCTGCTAATAGCTCCTTGCAATGACCTCTCCTGCCTGTTCTGTGGAAAGGTTTGTGTCCTTCCTCACCCCTGCACAGACTCTGTGACACGTGGCCCAGCTGTATCCCACATCCACTGAGTGCAGGGATTCAGCTGAGTATTGGGTGTCTGTAGCCTTTAACATTGAACTCAGGAAACAGAGCAGCAAATATTTGAGAAGAATTTCAAGATACAGTTCAGGTCAGCTTGAGGAGATATGATTCATGAGAACAAGCCTCATATGAGAATGAGGTAAATAGGAGTTTTCGGTATTACACAGCAAATACTGTTCTGGTGTGTGCACTCATGGTATGCTATTAGATGCTTGTGTAGCATTTCAGGTAATAACTGTTCTTTATTAAGCAGCAGAGACCAAGCAAGACCTTGAGTTGGGTAGGTGTCAGTGTTTCTGTAGGATTCACTCCTGTTGCCTATGGAAGAGGCTCCGTGTTTGAGTGAGGGTTGAGACTTCCTACATTAGGACAGACTTTGTGTCTGCTTTTGGAAGTACAGCTACATCCATTCATTCATTCCAACGTGCAAAACTGCCATGGAAATTTATCAGCTCAGCCACAAAGACTAATCTTCCAGCTTTAGCAGGATGGAAATACTAATGACATTTTACTCATCCATCAAAAATAATTACTCGTCCCCACTGAGCGGGCAAGTAAAATTTGCAAGACTCAATTAAATACCTGCATTGAGGAGAGTTTATATGATGTTCTTGTTGTAAAGCACTGTGATTCTCACTGGAGCTGTATAAATTAACCACTTCAGTGCTTTCCACAAAGCCTCCTATGGGTCAGAACTCAGATTCCTTGACACTTTTTGAGCTGTTAAGAGTGGCTTACACTGAGAAGCAGGTAATAGAAAATGTCTACAGCAGGTAATAGGAAATGTCTACAGTAGCAAGGTAATTGCCATGGGATGCACTCATGGCAAATACATAATGCTAAATGATACATAATAATAAATGAAGTGTCACAGTATAAAAAGGAGCAGTATTTTCTCAAATCTTTTAATGATATTTTGGTGCTCACTTAGCCAGTCGGGAGCCACACATGGGACTGAGACCCACTGAAGCAAAGCCCAGCAATGAGGACTGGTGTGGAACCAGTCCAGAGGTGCTTGTGAAGAGATTAATTTAATGGAGAAACCAGTATTCTCTCATCTTGCTAGTGCACCTCCAGCGTGCACGCCCTGGTCATCCCTGCTGTCCACTGCTGGCCAGCCCGGGGGAAGATGGTGATAGTCCCTTTGCTTTTGCTTTCCCTTGGGAGAGTTAGAGACAAGGCATTATCCTGCCCTGAGTGCTGCAGCAAGGAGATGCAGCTGGATTTTAGAGCACCTTTTACTTAACAGTATGATCTTCTCATCATTGGGGTTGTGATGAGGGAATTCAGTAGGTTACAAAAAGGTGATGTTTCTGAGGAATAAAGCACAATTTTATCTACCTACCATGAGCCTCCCTTATGCCTACTGTGAGTCAGCTAGTGATCTTCCTGAGAAAAGGTTGACCAGTGGTCATCACGTGCAGGAACACTGCATGAGACATGTTTGTCCCTGCCTTTATGAGGGAGAAAGGTTCCTTGATCTGTTTCCTAAGACCTTCCATGTACCTTAGAAGCTAAAAAAAATTCTTCCAAGTAGCTGGTTTCTACTGCTGCAAAGGCAAATGTTCTCCAGACAGGTAGTTCAGGGTCTAATTTCTGACAAAGAGGAGATTAGCTCAGGATTTATGTAATGAAGTCTTGGATGCAGAATAAATTGAATAGCTCCATTTGTTCAGACATAAATCACAAAACACCTGCAGTCAGAGTGACTGTCCCTTAAATGTCATGGGGACATGGGTCATTGTGGAAATATTGCAAGTTGGAGTCACAGACTTAAATAGAAATATGAAAATTGGAAATCAAAGAGGGCTGTCAACTCATCAAGCTCATCACCTCTCTAGTACTGAACATGCCCTAGGACCCATCCCAAGCTGTGTCTGCTGGCTTTGTTGATACTCCCGCATCAAATCAGCTCAGTGCGAGTCTTGAAAGGAGCCAACTAAATATAAATGTGAAAGGCTCTGATGACATAAATGCATTGAAAAATACTTTTTTTAAAAAGTATGCCTGGCTAGGGCTTTGAATGGAATACTTCTGAATAGTGTAAGAAAATAAAAGGACTATTAACAAAAAAGGCCATGACAGGAAGATTTCAGTGTGTTCTGAAGTTTTTTGATGCTCAATACTGAGGCAGTCTGGGGAAAAAAAACCAAAAAAATAAAAAGGCAAAAAATAAAACATTTACTTCTTAAAAATCAAAAAAGCTTCCATCTATATTAAAACCCATAGTCCACTCACCACTTAATTAAGCCCACAGCAACATAATGACCATTCAGTAGCATTAAGCACTCTGAGTTAGGTAACAGATTTGCTCAGCCAGCCACTGGCATTAAATAACCGTACCTACAAAACTTCAACTAGTCTATAAATCAAAGCTACACAAAATCATTACTCACTTTTTCTGCATGTCTTTTCTTCTCCGAGATTTCTGCTTCCTTTCCAATAATTGTGCACATTATAGGCTTTTCCAGAGTGCTTGTTGGAAGGGCATCATTGAGACGGACAAAAGGAGGGAAGAAGAGCCAAGCCTTGAAGGAACAGTCTGCTCAGGGCCCCTTCCTACAAGAAGGGGCTTACAGTTGAAATTCCTTGCCTTTGTACAGATGGGTAGAGGTTCTCCTGCAGGCTGGACAACAATCTGTTGTGAGCAAATTAGTTCTTGTGCTCAATTTCAGTGTTTTTACAGACAGTTGGTCAATGCACTTGGTTTCTCAGTTCCTTGTTTTCCACTCTACAAAGAGTAAATATCAGTTTCTTCCATTTTGGAGAGAATAAATGTTGCAAATGGTAAGATAGTCAAATACAAGAGAATCAGAGCCAAGCAGTTCCCTTATATTATAGGACTTACTAGATCATGACCTGTGTGTTACAGTCAGCCCACAGGCCTGTCCACAGGGTCCCACAGCTCATATGTCATATGGAATGTTGGATGTTCATCGCATCACCCAGGAGAAGGTACAAGGTGAAACCTCCTTGAGGGTGCCTCACATTGAGCTCATCTTACGGTTGCATGGTTTTCTGTCTCAAAGTCCAGGAGTTGCCTTGTGTAATATAATGTAATAATAATGTAAAATAATAATAAACCTCTCTTGTTTGAGCATGTCTGGGTCATCCCATCAGACTGGGCACTGAGGTTTTTCCATGGAAATATAGCTGCTAGAAGACAAAGTACGATCTGGAGAATTGCCCTTGCCACCAGGCTTTTATTGTTCTTAAGCCAGACATTTATTCCTAAGTCTTTCCTTGAGCAAGATGTCCCTGGAGGCTGTATGTCAATATACGAAGTGCAGGGTGACATTGTATTAGAATTTTCTCAGAAAAAAAATGTCTAAAAATTTCCAGATAGTTCTGTTGAAACTCCAGAATAAACTTCTACCACTTCTGCTGCTAAGAAATACGAAGAGATAAGATTTAAAGGTTACATCTAAAGAATTAAAGCAATAAAGAAATATAGACAGGATAAAGATGCAGGTAGGGACCAAGTCAGTAGGTAAAAGAAAGGATGAAAGAGCTGTAAAAAGCAGATAGAAAATTGTCTATCTGTAGCAGGCAAAAAAAATAATATGACATGTAGAAATATTTAGAGATAAACTCTTTATGAATATTGATCCATATTATTCATGCTATCTAAAAGTGTGCTGAGAAAAAGAAAAGCCCTGTTGTTGTGAAACTCACTGTTCAAAGAGGGAAATACACAATGGAAGAAAAGTGCTTGTTATATATACAATCATCTGTCCTGAACTCTATTATGGAATTTGGTCTCAAATTATTTTCTCCCTTACAATTATAGTTTTTAACCATAGTGTCTTTTGGATTAGAAAAACAAGATGTTTCACGAAGAAGAATCCAAATGCAAAATCAAGTACCTGTAGAAACAAAGATTCCAGAAAGGCAGAATTTAAAATTCCTATAAACTCTGTATAGCAGTTCTCACAAATTAGACAACATGTAACTATTCAAGATTTCCAGTTTATCAAGTCAGTTGAAAAGTACATCACTCACCCAAGCTCCATCCAGTGTCAAGCTGGATTTGAATCTCTGACAAATCTCTTTAGACAGTAGTGGTATGTGAGCAAAACCCCAGCAGATCAGATTTGCGGCACAAACGCAAAATGAGTTTGTCACTCTTTTAAATTCCCACATACACTGGTGGAAAATTGCTGGAAGATGAAATAAAGAAATGGCAGAAGTAGTTTAGTTTCCTGTCAGCTGCGAGGTGCAGAGAGCCTTACACAAATATGATACACAAGGAAGCTCTTGTCAGCGTGTCCTGGTTTCAGCTGTGATGGAGTTCATTTTTTTCTCAGTAGCTGGTACAGTGATGTGTTTAGGATTCAGTATGGGATTAATGTTAGTAACACACACTGGTGTTTTGGGTTGCCAAGTAGTGCTTACTCTAAGCCAAGGACTTCTCAGTTTCCCAGGTTCTGCCAGGGAGGAAATGCACAAAAAGCTGGGAGGGAGGAGCATGGCCAGGACAGCTGACCCCAGCTGGTCGGGGTGATATTCCACACCATAGAATGTCATGCCCAGAATAGAAACTGGGTGAGTTAACTGTAAGAGGGGCTGATTCTGGTTGAGAGAGGGGCTTGGCATTAATCAGCATGTGGTGAGAGACTGTATTGTGCATCACTTGTTTCTTTTGGGATTTATTTCTCTTCTTGTTGTTGTTTGGTTTTGGGGTTTGTTTTGGTCGGTTGATTTGGAGTTTTTTGGTATTTGTTTGGTTTGGTTTGGTTTTTTGTTTAATTCATTTCAGTTATTAAACTGTTCTTATCTCAACCCACAAGTTTTACTCTTTTTTTCTGATTCTTCTCCCCATCCCACCAGGTTTTGGGGAAAAGTGAGTGAGTGGCTGCAAAGTACTTAGTGCCAGTTGGGGTTAAACCACAACATAGTTTAATCTGGATGGGCATGATGGCATCAAAGAGAAGGATAGTAATGGCCTGTGGCTGGAGTTCTGTTCCTGGGTCTTAGTAGTCTCCTCACAGCAGTGGGTTTCTCTACTGTCTTTCCTACATTTTGCTTTTTGGATAGGTTGAGTTCAAGCTGCTCATCCACATATGAGAATAGTGGGAATCTGCCAGGCACCTGGCATGGCATACACCTGCTTTCCATTGCACTGCTGGAGCTCAAAGTTTTTTGTGCCACACTGTAGCTGGTATGTCTAATTTTGTTTAATGTAAGCCCAGTATATTGTGGCACTGACTTTTTCTGTATCATAGGGCATAGTCCAAATTTTGTTTATGGATTAAAAAAATAGAAAAAAAGAAGAAATCTGTTCTTTTTCTGCTTATTATAGGGTTAGGTGGTCCTGCTTACTTTGAAAGTGGGTTCAAGAACCTCACCTTGAGACACACTTTATATATTTATGTGCATAAGACTGTGCAGTTGAATAATACTGGTGAGTTATTTGGGATAGCTGCTCTCAAAGTGCCATTTCTGAAGTAGCTTTTAAAAAAAGCCCTTGTTACTATATAGATTTAATTCTGCAATGCCCAAACCAACCTTTCCTCTAGCCTCCTTCCAGAAGCCAGTAACAATCAGAGAGGGTGCACAGGATAGAGAATCCAATGGATTAGCATTGCAAATACTCAGTTGTAGTACTAAGCTGGGCTCCAGCTGCTCTCTCAGATCTCTGCCCAGGTTTTGGGCACTGGAGAGAAAGAGGGGAGCAGAAAGTGTACAAAATGTGTCTTCACATCAGAGGATTTCTCCTAAGAAGTGCTGAGTATTTTATTACTTAATTCCAGGGGACATGCTGAGAGTCAAAGATGCAAAGTCTGTCAAATGATTGAGCCCTTAATAAGTCGTAGCAACCCCAGTGTGACACAAACTGGAACGGTGTGTGGGGTCACACCTCGCATACGACAGAGGGTGACTTACATAAGGAAACCCCTGTGATTACAAACAGGTGTCACATAATTTTTTCTATTAAACTGATCAAATGGGTTGAAATCCCCAAAGATGAAGTTATTGAGGTTTGTGCTCAAGGCTGTGTAGCCCATTTGTCTGCAATCTCAGGGGAGAGGGAGCTTTGCACAGGAAATGAACTCTGGCCATTTGAATTTTCTTTAATAATTGCCTCAAAGTCTATTAGATGTGCACCACATTAAATAATTACAGTTCCTCTTTTTTTTTTCTTTTTTTTTTTTTTTGCCTGTTACCTAGGACTGTTTTGCTTGGAAAATCAAACTTAGTTATTTAGTCCTTGAACTGTTTTTTCCTGTACCTCTACTGCATTTAAGGATTTATCACTGGTCAGGTTTTTCACAGGTTTTACAAACTCTTCCTTTGAGCCATTTTCAGGTTCATCTTTCATTTTGTGTAGGGCAAGGAAGTTTATTGAAAACAAAGCATTTTGTTTCAAAGTGCTGAGTTCTCAGTCAGTGAGTTATTCCTGTGAACCCTGTGAATTTTTGTGATCTCTGGGATCCCTCTTTTACCTCTTCATGCTGCTGCTCCGGACTTCTCAGTGAATAGGCTTCCATCTCCCTGCTTGTGAATGAAGATCTGGGCCATGTGGGTAATTTTTCTTATTATTTTGCAAAACTGATGGAAGCCAGGAGCAGTTTTAAAGGTAGGAGATGCCCTTCCCCCTGCAATATGTCAGTGCCCTTGTCTGACCACACCAGCTTATTTGAGAGCCCAGTTTAAAAGCAAATACCTACCTTTGAAAGCAATCCCAGGCAAGAGCTCACATTAAGCGGTGGGTGGTAAATGAGGCTCTGATTCACAGCACTGCTGGGCGCTATTGCTCTGATACCAAAGGGTGGGAAATAGCAGACAAGCACAGGATTTTCCCTTGCAATCAAAGCCTTTCCGACTGGCTCTAATGGGTATGTGCAGGTGCAGTGAAGCACGTGGATGCTTGGAGAGAGTTTTGAATTTCTGTTTCAGGATGGGTTTTTTTTGGTTGCAGTACGTGGGTGTGATACTGTAAAAACCACCACCACCACAATAAGCAGTCAGAATGATTGCTTTGCATTTCAAACAGCAGCGCTCACTTTTTTCTATCAGGTAACATCCCAACTGTCCATGAATGCCCAATTCCATTTCCCTTGTAATTAGGTTGTTCCGCTTCAGCCATAAATATGGTCAAATTATGGTGTTTTGTAGCGCTGCAGCCATCGGACTGCAGTCCATCTGCAGGTGTGCTGCAGGAAGCCGTGGAAATGCAGCTGCCACGAAAGTGTCTGGGAGAGCAGGGCCCAAATTGCTCTTCCTGCATAGCAATCAGCCTGAATTGCTGTTGGTTTGATCGAAAGGACAAATAGGTTGACAATAATAACGCGGCACTATTGACAGGCAGCCGCTCGCAACAGCTGTATAAGCTGAATAGAAAAAGGTAGGACAGGACTCCAGTGCACAGCCTAACAGTTAGATTGCCAGTTTCTGTTTTATTTCTCCACTAAATGCTATTATACTTACATTTATGCCAGTTCACCACTATAATTTTAAATTGTATTATTGGAATAAAGAATGGTATGTGAAAGCTGCAAATGATAGCTCATTTAGTGCCTTCCTTGTGGCTTTGGCTCATCATGGTTTTTTGACTTACAAAAGACTTGGCAATTGCACAAGTGGGCACAATGAGGGGGAAAAAAACACAAAACAAAACAAAGCAAAAAACAAACAAAAAAACCCCCAACACAGGTTTGGACCGGATTTTTAAATTAGTTGAATTGCTTTCTGTGGTGGATGTGTGTGACCTGGTAGGTCAGGTTCCGACATGGGGTGTTCCTGTGATCATAAGTCTTTGTGCATCCAAGCAGACTGCATGGAACATGCTGTGAGGGAAAACTGTGTGACATGATGGTTTTCTGGTATTATACAGATTATTTCTGGTATTATATTTCTGGTATAATACCAGAATATATATTATTCTAGTATTATATAGGCAAAAATTTGTAAAAGGTTCAGTTCTCAGAGGTCAGACTGTTTCAAAAGGTAACATGAAGAAATAACACAAGAATTTAGAAACTGTGCCGAGGCAAGAATAACTTGAAGCAAGCAAGTCACCTAAAAGGCAACAAAAAAAGGTACTGTACATACAGTAGGAACGTGTGAAAAGCAAAAGAAAGTGAAACCAATTACTCCATTTGGAAAGAAAACAAGAAAAGATAGCTGAGAAAAGCTGGAATTTTTATTGTTCTTTATTTCAGTCTTCTAAAAGAAATTTGTAACGGTTTAATTAAAATGATTAAATTTAACAAGAAAACCAGATAAAGGATGACCAGGTAAAAATAGGGGAGAAGAAAACACTGTAAAATATGTAGATAAGTCAAACACATTTAGTTTAGGAGTGACTGACTAAACTTACCTGTGAGAGTGAACCACTCTTGGGGAATGAACCAGAAGGAGGGAAGAAGCCTGAGAGAGTGGTTGACCAGTCAACCTGTCTCCAGTTGCCCAAAAGAGAATAGATCTGTTCATTAATAATCCCATGGAGCATAATAAGGAGATAACAATAGACCCCGTGGATTTGTCAAGTATAAATTGTGTCATCCCTGTAAAAGGATAAGATCTGCTAAGTGGATAAAAAGTGGTAACTGTGACATATCTTGAATTTAGTATGACTTTCAACACCATTCCAAATGACATTTCCCAAGAGCTGAAGACAAAAATGCTTCAAGGTACGTCCCTCTTGAAGTGGGTGTAGAGCTGCCTGAGAAGCAGTAGAGTAACTCATTGATGGTTTGTTGTTGATCTGGGAGAGCATTTCACTGGGATGTATGCAGGCATCTAACATTGGGTCTTGTTGTTGTCAATGTTTTCAGTGATTTGGATGATGGAGGAAAATCTACCCTTCTAACATTTCCTTTAGATGACAACCTGGGATGGGTTACAGACACTGCAAAGTACAGGATTATAATACAGAGTGGCGTGGATATGCTTGACAAATAGGCTAAAGTCATTAAAATAAAGTTAAATAAACAAAAATACTAACTACACGGCTGAAGGAAATGAAATGCAGAGATATAAAACAGGGAATATTTCACTGGGCAGCACAGAGGGAAGTGGTGTTAGATCGTAAATTAGATAGACATTGTTAATGCATCTGTAAAGATGCAAGGAATTTCATGAGGGAAGTTTTAATAAGGGTAGCTTGAGCAGGATGTACAAAATAGTTATTCTGCTATATATACTTTTTTGTCCTTTGGTTCACATTTTCAGAAGCACAAATTGAAGAGAATCCAGGGGAAAGCAAGAATGACAAGATTTAAAAACTAAACTACACTAAACTAAGCCTGTTTGAAGACTGAATTTCTTTGATTTAAAATGAGAGGATTTCAAGGCATTTCCAGTGCAGAAAAGCTTCTTAGGAAATGGAGAGCAGTGAGTCAGAAAGAGAAAAAGAGTAAATGGACTTTATTTTCAGTAAGAAAGATTAAAGTTTATTAGGAGGGAAAAAAAAAGATTCTAAGAATACTTAAGCATTAGGACAAGTTTGAAATGATTGATAGCAGAAATAGGAAATGTGACCTTGTCTAATTAAGGGTGTTGTACTCAAACTGGAGATGCTCCTTAACACTACTGAATAAATTTAGCAATTGTTTGCGCTGTCCGTCACTCAGGATTTCTCACAGTCATCGAGGCTGTGATGTAAGGGCAAGTCATTGACTTGCATTTGCATTGACTTCCATTTTTTGTAACTCATGGTTTCCCATCCTCAAAACTAGGACAAGATTGCAGTTCATCAGGTGTATCTTTGCAAAAAGGTCAGATTCGTCCTTACTCTTTGCTGACTATTCCCTTTCAGTGTCTCAGATTCAAATGACAGAAAACCTGCAGCTGTTGATTCCTGATGCTCTGTGATTGCTTAATGACAGATAACTAAACAAAATCAAAACACAATGCAACTATACATGTCACAGTGCATGTAATATTTGTATTTACTACTATTGCATAATACTAAGTATTATGCCCAACGTAAAACTTGTCTTGAAATAATTTAACAAGGGCAGTTTGCACTGGAGGTTTCCAGATGACAATTAGCTCTGTTCTGTGCCATTTCCTTGTCAGCCTTAGGGTGGATGTGTGTAGGTAGAACTGTGTTGTGCCAAAGATGGTGACTGAAAATATGGTCCTGCTCATCAGGGATCATAGTTCTGGTGCCTTCTTTGATTGGGAAAATGGTACCAAAAGGAGTAGAGAACAGAAATTAAATGCAGCCAGTTTGAAACTTGCAAATAACAGTTTGTCACAACAGCTGCTCCTGAAGTCCCCAAAATTGATGCGCAGTGTAAGCACCCATGTTTGCAAAGCCTGGGGAGGCAGGGATGTGCTGTGCTGAGCCAATACAGGTCTGTTTTCCCAGTCACTGGCAGGGCAAGTTAACTGCCCTTCACAGTAGAACACGTGAAGGTGTGTTGGAGAATGATCAGCACTCACAGCCTTTGCCTGCTGAAATGTGTAGAGGTCTCAGGCAATATTTCAGTGAAGCGAAGGATGTAACCTTCACTCCCACACAGGGACAGAAGACTTTTTATTTCCTCCCTATATACAAGGAAGGTATGTCTAAAGAGCGTTGTAATATCTTTATGCTCTTAGTAGGTCATATACTATTAATAGTTCTCAGGGAAAACTATAATTTGCATCTTACAGATGTTTACAAAGAGAGGTTTTCTGGGAAAGGTGCATCACTAGTCCCTGGTGAGTTTAACATACACTGAAACACATACATTATTTTGTGGGGGAAAATAAAGCTGTTCTGATCCAAAACTGGTTTGAATCCAAAAGTAAATGAAAAAAAACAAAAATCAATTCTGTCATTCTTTTGATCCTAGCTTCAGGCTACGATATTGACTACACTTTGAGAAAGTGATGGGGTTTATGATATTTTAAAGAAAGAAAACTAATTCCATTTGTAGACTGTCCCTTTCTTAACATTCCTGTTTATGAGAAAACAAATGCATAATGCAACACAGACCTTTGTATGGTGGAAATTCTGCTTGAAATTGAAAAGCATTCCGTTTCAGAAATGGCATGCTGTTCTGAAAAGTTAAATATGAGCTTGAAAATGTGGAAATAAACTAGGCTTTTTCATTCTCCTACTAGTAAACTTTAAAAAATAAAATTTAATACCCTTGAAGGACAAATGATTCAGAGCACTGGAAGCAAAAAGCCTCTGTGGATTTGGGTTATGCACTCAATCATTTCTTCTAAACTTAAGCATAGATATGAGAAACACCCTTAGTTCTTTATACATTAAAGCCTAGATCTAAACTCCATACTTTTGTCACAACTTGATATTGAGGTATAAATCACTAAACAGAAATCTCCATAAAGCTTCATTATATAAGGGACTTCTGTTAGTGTCACTGATTGAGTTACTGATTTACTGCATCCTCATCATTGATCATGAAGTTCTGAGTCTGGGAAATACATTCCACATGCATCAAGAGTTATTTCTGAAATCAAATGTACTGAAACTCGGGCAGTTGTGCCTTTCCCAAATGTAATTTGAGCTTGATACATCACGAAATTGTAACATGCATTTGGGATCATAAGACCAGTGAAAGACTCATGTCTGAAGATGGGCTTCTCTCCCCGTGCAATCCACAGTATTTAAGCTCATGTTTAATTCTGTTAATTTGTATTTTCATTTGCCTGTATGCTAGCCATGGTTTAATAGCTAAGTTTGAGTATATAAATGAAAGATGCTTGCTTGTGTTTAAGTGCACACAGTAAAGCTTTTAGATTCCTACTTCTGAAAAATAAAAACACTTTTTTTCTTCCTTCTTCTTCCTTTTCTTCTGTTCCTGACAAATATTTAAACACAAATTCTGCTTGCCCCCTTCGCCCCCATGTAGTCTGAAGTATCCAAAGCAGACTCTGAAGTACAGTGGTTGCAATCTCCTTTGGTAGAAGAACAAGTAATAAAAACCATAATTTCATAGCTTTGTCACAGACAGAAGTTGATTCCTCTTTTATTATATTTTCTTCATTCAAGGGCATGCTCAGATTAAAGAAGGATTTTATAAGGTTTTTCAGTGCTGTTGATCAAAATAAATGCAGGTATCAGCATTTTTCCCCCATCTGCCACTAGTCAGAAAAACACACATCAAATTGGAAGCACTTTGGCCACAGTGATGTATTTATTTCTACTCAGGTTTGACTCTCATACTTCATATCTTTCAGTAGAAACAAAGTGGAGAAAGCTTAAGAAAAGTAAATGTGGAAAAGTGTTTTCTTGGTTCAGACTTGGAAGTCATTACTTCCAACAGGAAATTCTTATTCTGGTCTGAAAAAGGTGGGTACTTTGTGCCTCCTCTAAAAAAGGAAGGAATTTTTTGATCTCTGTAATCTTTTTTGTCACTTGAGGTTTGTCACTCTTGTTGTGTAGAGCATTCTTAGACCACTTTTGTGTAACACTTAATGGTCAAGGTACAGAAGTGGTTTCAGAATCAATATAAACACATGGATCTGGGTTTTGATGTTTGCATTCAGAGTATAAGCACAATAAAAAATCAAAAGTAACTAAAACACAGATTATGGGAGATACTTTGGAGAGCCATACTTCATTCCTCATATCTTGATGATGAGGAAATATTTTTCATAAAATTATCAGTGTAGTCTTATTCCATCAAGAATAAAGAATTCTTTCTGAAAGAAGAAAACAACTAGGAAAACCGCAACAAACCCCAGCAGGTTCCACTTCAGTGAAGGATGCATTCAAAAATGCTTCTGAAGTTCATACAGCAGGAACTTATGTGGGTAAAATATGATGGAAACACTGTGTGATAGGCTCATCTTCATGCACTACACACCTATCAGTTCAGTTAGCCCCTCTCTGTCTGATGAAATAATTACATTGAGAGCGTGATGATGTGCTGTTTTAAGCCTGCCATTGCTGATGGCTTATTATTTTGTCTCCTTTGACTTAAAAAGGTGAAAAGAATGTGCAACCAGAATGCACAAGCCACTGGTCCCTCTGGCAGAACGTCTGACCTACCAGATTTTCTCTAAGAGCCTGACTGGAATAACTAAAGGGAAGGAACAAGTGTGTCTTGGAAGCAAAAAATGAACCCCTGATTTCTCCCTGTACAGACAGCTCATTGGAAGCATGGAGTGTTTTCTTTTGTGTATGCCAGAGGAGCCTGGGCTGTCTGGACAGGTGCTCAGAGGAGGATCTGACCTCTCTTGCTCCACACCTGGTCTTCCAACAGATTTGCCAAATATGAGACCTTTCAACATTTGTGTCTGCTTCACCAAGGCAGCCCCACTGTCTTACAGAATGACACTGGCCCTTTCTGTTATACTTGTTTTCCCATAAAACTGTAAACCATTTTAACAAGTGAGTTTCATGAGAGCACTTTGTATCTTTCAGCGTAATTACTATGTCTACTCCAAGAATTGTGGTGAGACAAATTCACCCTTGAGCCTTCTGGTAAGATGTTTGTAACCGGTGTTACGTTGGTGGTCAACATGTTTTCCACTCTGTGACTTCCAAAGCCCTGAAGTTACTTGATTGCCTTTAAAAACAACATCAAAAAGGCCATATACAAGAGAAGGAGGAACTCTCCCTTATTTGGGGATTTTAATTATATTCCAACTCCACTATAATGCCCATTGTTTTTAATATCTTTGTGTTGAGTGATGGTCAGCCTCTGTCTCTATGGAGGAGACTGAGACAAACCTTACACCATTTCTGGCAGTTGCCTGCTAAAGAGGAGCAACGGATCTTAAATTCAGACTGGGACAGTGGAAGGTTTTTTCTTTCTTCCCTCTTCCTCTGGCAGTGAACCTGTCTCTTGTGCCTTGGGGCCCGACTGGGAACTGTGCTGAGAAAGTCTGACTTTAGTGAAGGGGATGTTTAAGAAACAAAACCTTCAGCCCCAGTTCAGTGTAAATGCTCTGAGTGAGCTCATCAAAGAAGCTGGCAGCTACATAAAGGCATCTCAGACTATACAACACTTCAGTTTTTCTTCTGTGGTTCATAGATGTCAGATCTTGTTTCTTTGATGATTTTCTTCCAGTTCTCTCCTCCTCTGGTAGTAACAGCTGAGAAGAATGAAATCTGCAATTTTTTCATGGTCAAGCAAGATACTCAGACAGTGGTAGTTTAATTAGAATTAGAGAAGACAATAACACCATTGTGCTTTGGTTGTATTCTTATAGAGCAATTAAGTCCCAATAAATGGTATGTCCTTTGGTTAAATGCAGATGTTTCCAGAATAGGAAAATCTTGGCTGCCAGAACCATTAGTCCATGGGAATGCTATCTTAATAAAGCAGTCAAGGTCACTGTTCACCTACCTATATTCCCAAAACACAGCCTCTAAATTAGCTTCAACTGAAAACCAACATTATTTTTAAAGTTTTTTTAACAAAGATCCCACCAGCTTTGGTTCTGTACAAACATAGAACAGACAGATGGTCCCTGCCCTGGAGAGCTGGACTCTGAGACCTCACATTTCTCCTGGTGACTTTCTGTGTTTTCTCTGATTAGGACATAAGCACTGTCAGGCCAGGAGACCTTGTTAAATCCTCCTTCCCCCAGCTTCTTCCATATGTGTGCAACATTCAGCAGAGATTGGGACTTGTGATTTTTTTTATCCTGTTCTTTCACAGCCCAGCACTACTTTATAAATTCTTTCAGAGTCTTAATGGGGCCGAGTCAATGCAATCCTTCCCTGTTATTGCATCCTCTAAAAGCTCTATCAATTGTCTGGTGCATTTTTCCTTATCTACAAGCAAACTGGCGTTTTGGATGGAGGTAGAAACATTCAATACATAATCTACTGTTCAAAATTACTTGACTCTTTGATGTCAAGTAAGTCATAAGATATGCAATTGCACTGCTTCATGTTAATAAAACACAGATATAATATTAGCATACTTGCTATCTTTTTTTAATAAATTAAGCCTTATTTTTGTCTCCAAATAGAGTAATAGATCGTACAGACTGAAAACATAGAAAGGAAGTGACTTGCACTTGTTGTGGAGAAGAAATTCCCTCTCTTTCCTTCCCTTTCCTATTCTTTTTACTTGAGTTAGCCCTAAAGTTTTATGCCTTTTCAAAACTAGTCACAGCATTTTTGTTCCTCTCTTACGGTCTTCTTTCGGTTCTCTCCACCATCACCTCTCTAGAGAAGAGGTTGGTTTGTGCCTTATTCCTTTCTTTCAGATTTACTGGAAAAAAAAGAGAGAGTGGAAGAAATGAAGTCAGAAGAAACAGGAAGATTAGGGAAGAAGGTGGGGAAAAAAGGAAACTTTCTATTTCACTATGATTTTCCTAGATATTTTCTAAAATCTAAATATATAAATAAAGGTAAATCTTAATAAATAAATCTAAATCTGATAGTAATAATTAATAACCCACAATTTGAATTATATTACAATTATTAATCATTCATTATTTTAATTAATAATAAGCTAATGGCAATAATAATTGAATAAATCTAAATCTAAATATTTCTAAAATCTTAATTTTTCTCTGAAAAATTAACATAGAATATATATTTTTTAAAATTGCCCACTACTTACATTGGAAATGTTTTAGTGGACTTTTTTTTTAACTCTGTTGTGTTTTTTTTTCTTTAATTTTTCTTTCTTTTTTTTTCATCTGTTGAGGTGTTTCAAGATGAGTTTATTATGTATCTTTCCAGCAGACACCACTCTGAGTCTTAATTCCCCACTCACTCTTCTTCTGTTGTAGAGTATCCAAGTGCAGAAGGCACTTTCCACATTCCTGTACAGGTGTCTTAATTAAATGCAGATTTTCATTTCATTCAAACAGAGGCTTCAGCATTTGCCTTTCATATTTATACCAATCCAACACTGTGGGGTTTATTAAAGCCAGGATAGTGCCTGTCAGGCTTTTTGCTTATCAGCTTCTTGCTCTTAATTTCTGTATCTTCTCTATCTTTCCCTCTTTTCTGCTTGTTTCTCCAACACTGCCCAGTTTTCTGAGTGCTTAGTCTTCCTTGGTGGCTGCCATGTTCTTTTGCTCTCCTGATACCCCCTATCTCCTTTGGCTCATCTACACCCAGAAGTCAGGTTTGTTCCATGCTTCACCTTCCCATCTTTCCTTTCAGCCTCTCCTTGTCACAGATCTGCCTGTGCTGTGGTGGTTTCCCCTAGGCAGCAGTGTGATGCGTGATCATGGTGTTCAAGTCATCAGCACTTGTAGACACTGATAATTAAAGGGTTAGCGAAATAGTGCACTGTTAAGTGTGAAGGATTTCAGATTAAAGGTTATGCAATGAACTCAATTAAACTGACAGTAGAGAGCTGCAAAGGCAGGAGTTCAATTTCTTATTCCCAAATGGCAGTTATTTTACCTCCCTATCTGTCATTAAAGAGGAAAAAAGCTAAACCCTAGAGACATCCCTAACTGCCACTGCAAATATTCTCATGAAAGTACAATAAAATCCTTGGCACGTAGATAGGACTTACACCTTCTCAGCAGTGCACTTGACAGCCCTTAATCCTGTTGACTTAAGGCATTCTCTGAATATTCACTTTACGTTTCTGTAAGAACGTCTGAGAAGTGGGACACGAGATTTCTGTCAAAACTGGTACACAGGCATCAAATCTATTTTGTAGCTTGTAGATGTAGGTTGTCCTGAAAGTAAACAGAGGCATTTTGGAAGATAAGAGGAAATACCTTAGATCCAATTACATATAAAATAATTAACCTCAAAGTCAACTGGTTTTGTAAGTAGCAAACAGTATGTCAACTTTTTCCTCCCCTTGCTATAGCTGACCATAAGATTCACCATGAATATAATTACATTTAAAGATGTGAAAGCCAGAAAGGACTATCCCATCTTAATTCCTGCATGCAGAGGTCATTAAACTTCCCTCTGACATCCCTGTATTCACCCAGTGATTTCCAACAGAGACATGGATTTTAAAACGCATTGGGGAAACCAAAAGCAAAGAAGAAAATTACAGATGCAGTGTAGCTCCTTTGCAATGGCCTAAAAGCTAATGTTTTAGAAAAAGAAATGCTAAGTAGGCAATTCTGGTTTGTAGTTGAACAAAATATGATCGTGTGTCCTTTCCATGTAATGATGTGGATGGACAAAAAATGTTCTGTCCTTTTATAGAGGTATTTTAAACACTGCTTTTTTATTATTTTTTTACAGAATTTTAATAAGAATTGGGAAACAGGGCAGTTTTCTGGTCATTGCTGTCTTCCTGGCTGCCTGCTCTGAACAGCCACTCTACGCCATGTGTGTGCCAGCCCATTTGGTAATATTAGTAGGTGCTGGAGGGGGTTTAAATTCACAGATTAGGACACCTAAATATCAGTGTTTACAGGACTGCTTAAATTCCCATTACATCCTGTGCATATCTAACCAATACAGTCAGTTGTGCCTGGAGAAATAAATATGATTTTCAGGCTAGTATAGGACCTTAATTTTTGTTATTTTAATTTGCACGTTAAATCCCTCCCGTAGTGTCCCACCACTGTCTGATGGCAGCCCCTATTAACCAGGCACAGATTTCCTGGAGTATCTGTGGGATTTTTAGTCTTGTTTGCACCCTACTGTACCCACATGTGGGTCTGGGCATTTACCCTGTCTACATCAGGTGCCACATTTAGGGAGCTGCAGCTAAGCTGTGGCTCTGAAAACAGCCTCCCAATCACATCAGGGATAAGGAGGTGGAGAGCTAAAGCTTTTCCCCTTTTGAAGCTCTGAATCATCAGCCATAGATTTGTTTCCACCTCAGATATTCCAGATCATTAATTACTTCTGCCCTCACTAGTGAGCCTGGCCACCTCCTCCAGCCTGTTCCTCTTTATGAAGAAACTGTTATTTAAAGACACTTCGCTCCCCAGCCTTGAAGAGATGCACTGGCACAAGTGACATTGCCAGGAGATCAAGGACAGCATTAGTAACACAACAAACTCCCTTTTCAAGGAGGAGAAGTAAGAAAATGAAGAATCAAATTGTCCTTGCAGCAATTTCAATTTTATTTCATATGTCCCCAGAGCGTGCTAGGCATTTTCTAGCTGTGAAATAGTCTTCACTTCCAATAGTTTTCCATGTAGACCTAACTAAACGTCATCGCAGCACACAGTTTGTCAGAGAGAATTTTGCTGTGGCTGTTCAGAGAACTTTTCTCTGTGGTTGAAGATCAGGGAACCAGTTTGCCCTAGTTGTTGTCTCCTCAGCCTGGTCCTCAGCCCCAGCCTGCCTGCCCATAGTCATCCTGATGGACAAAAAAGGGCTTCTGAAATCACCATTCATCAGTGCTCAGGTTGCAGGGAAGTAGCTGTTACTTTAGTTGCTTTCTCTAAGGAGTTACCACCTCAATTGAACCTATAAAGAAAAATAATCCCCAATTAAGATTTTTATTTTTATTTGCTGTATTTTGATTGAGTGTTTTATTAGGCTGGTAGGCCCTTGACTTTTTCCTTTTCTTTATAGAAAAAATGCCAGCATTACTAACAATTCTACTTTACATATCTGAAGGGTTCATTAAAAATCAGTATAGTTTAACAATCACTCTTTCTAATATAAAAGCCAATACATTTCTCATACCATCTGGAACTAGGCAGTTAATTCTCTCAATTATGTTGGGCACATAATTAAACTGAATGGAAATAATGGTTTTCTAAAATATTTTGGCGACAGTTCTGGCACTTTACTAAGCATAAAAATTTATGAGAAAGTCAAAGTTATTTATCATATTTTCATCTTCTTTCAAGTGATGCCTTTCTTCTTGATGGGCTCTTGATGGGCTTGTTTGTTAGGATATAGAAAAGCGCTGCTCTCAAACCAATTCACTCACGTAGCACCTTCCTCTAGTTTCATTTTCAAAGTGATAACTCTGAAACAAACATGAAAGGGAGCTATACAGTCCTTGCACTTCCAAAGGTGGAATTTATTTTTGAGGTATTCCTTTATACAGAGTTTGCAACGTCTTCCATATTCCTAATGCAATGGAATAATGCATAACACACTGAAGTTAATCTGGCCCATAGCACTTACAAATGGTGTGAGTTTGCTTTCTGCTTCTACCCAGGTGGTAACTTCTGAGCCTGGGAAGTCCCACAGAAGAAGTAAGGCACTGCTCAGGAGAAGAAAATAATGTACAGGCAGCAGCCCTCGACAGTAGGTCTGCAAACATTAATCAACCCATTCCCTGGGAAATTTGCATTGTCTTTAATTTTTTTCCAGAAGTTTAATTTTTCTCCACATATAGTCTTTCTATTCATTGTGTACGTGATCTCTACACCTCGATTAAGCAAACAAATGCAAGCAGAGCATCACTTGTTCTGTGGCAAGACAAGACCAAATAGCTTTTAAAAATAACCTCTAATTCTGAGGCCCAGTGGGAGCTACTGAAGGTCAGGACTATGTCAGAAGCAACAAGCTCAAAGAAAGCAGTGGAATAGTAAAAGATACCTGTTTTTCAGAAACATAGGCACTGACTATGCTGTTTCTTTCAGGATCCTTAATGACTGCATATACTATTGTAAAGGATAAGCTTCAGGACACTGGAGTTTATGTGACCATGTATCATTACAAATGATGTAGTGACATTTCTTGGGCACATCTCCAGACAAAGCAGAGAGAAAGAAAGCAACAATGTCATTGCAACCAGATAAAATACGTTTTATCTACAGATGTTTCAAGAAAAACTGCATGTGACCCGAGCATTTCCTACAGAATACAGTAAAATAGTAAAAAAACCAAACTGCCAGTAAATCTCAGGTTAAACTCACTATTCTGTGGGTGGATAGTCATTCAATAGGTCTTTTAATGAACCTACCTTTGTTAATATTCATAATCAGTGAGCTTTTTTTTCATGTGTTTTCCTTGACCATTGTGGTTACCACATTACCTAACTCTTTCTTGATGTAGAGCACTATTCATAGAAATATAGATCTTTAAAAAAGCCCAATTCTCTTCCTCAGTTGCTGAGCAAACATAGGAAGGAGGCTTTTTGTGTGTGTGGTTTTTCTTTTTTTAATTTTTTGTTTTGTTTTGTTTTCTGTAAGGATTAAGAAAGGGCAGCAGTTTTTCAAATTTAGGGATTACTGACAAACCATACTCCTCCAGTAGAAGCCTATCAACAGCCTTTAATCTGACAGATTCAGATATTTTAGGATGAAACATGGAGCATTACCTGTCAGACCATTTGCATGTTTCGGATCATAGTTTGAGAGTCAATTACATAGAACTTTATATAACAAATAGCACTTAGGCTCATGCAAAGAGAAAACGCAGCTGATTCACGGAGGTGAGCAGTACTAATTATACAACAATACAGGTACAAAACGGGTGCAACACAGAGTAATGCTATTACACACCTTTTTTTGGTGCTTCAGTCAGTCAATCACGACATTGACCTCCCCTGGAATTGACTTGTGCTTCACAGAGAAGCAGGACTGAAAGTTTGAGTTTTGGTTTTACTCCACCCAGTGGAGAACATTTGGCTACAGCTCCAAGAGTAGTGAAAACTTTCTTGGTTTTTTGTTGTTGTTTGGTTTTTTTTTTAAATCAATTAGCAAACAGATGGGTTTGATACAAATGTACTTGGAATGTCATGGGTCAACTTAACAGTGCAAGTGAACAGCAAAGTCCATCTTCCAGAAAACAAGCCCTTCACAGGAGACAGCTGGAGCTGTCAACAACCCCTGTTGTTGTTTCTTGGATGGTTCCCTCACCTGCATTTAGGCAACTGAAACAACAACTAAGAATGGGATCTGAACAGTAGGTGTCTAAACATGAGCCAGCCCACTAAGTTCCCATGATAATCAGGTTGTTGGTTAAATTAATGGAGTCAGAATAATTCAAATCACCCCAAGACAGCAATCTATGTCTCATCAATTGAACTGTGCCCAGATAACCATTAACTGCATTGACTGGATCTCCATGGTCTGTAGCGGGAACTTGGAGTTGTGGCTTGTGTGGTCACACTCCAGTATCACTCTTCAGGCCAAATCCCACCCTAAATGCTGTGTAATCCTCTCCACCTTTTTTGATTTTAACATTGCATGAGATTCTACATATGCAGTTCATTATAGTCTTGTGAAGGTTGTCATAGTGGGAGTGGCAATAAATAGAACATTTGATCCAAAAAATGCCTGTGAGGGATTTGAGTACTCTATGATAATTATTCTCACCATTTTCATGTAAAATTCATCAAAAGAGAAACAGTTAATAGAATGATTGTCCCAGTTCAGGGTTTATTTAAATTTCATGGCTGAGAATCTGTTGAGGAGACCAGAACAGATATTGCTCTTCCTCCTACTCTGTTGTCTCACAGCCATCTATACACTGAGGATGAATTCAGTGTTTTTTCTTAGCTGACACATTTTGGGTTTTCTTCACAACCCTTGCAGCTAGAAACAGCACCTCCAAACGAGAGGTGCAATGCTATTTCATACTAATGAAATAAATGTGACAGCAACCTGGAAACATTGCTAATCACAACTCTGCCCAGGGATATGAGGCAGGAAAGCATTATTTCTGCTGTGTTTGGTAGAATGTTAAATATGGATTAGACTCCAGGTCTAAGAGTAGGTAACAGGTAAAAGAGAGAAAATGAAGTAGAGAGAAAATGAAGCAACAAGTATAAGAGAGAAAATGAGCTATCCCTTTTTCAAGAATTACTTCCTTTTGTCTCAGTGGGTAGTTTAACTGGTTTAGATGTATTTTTCTAGCTATAAAAATGTCTGCAGATGATTGAGAATTGCTGACTCCACAGCACAACTCCACAATTTTGGATCTCAGCCTCCATCAGTCACAATTCTGCTACTTATCAGAAATCTTTCTTCACCCTTTTTTCCCTCCTGTTTCACAAATAAGCAGGCACTGCCATCCCACTACTCCATGCACCACATCATTGTGGCTGCTTCTCAGACCTTTCATTGTGAGGCTTGGAAGGCTTTTGGAGAGAGGGGAAACTTCTACTCGTCCTTGAATTGCCCTGGTAAGTGGCAACTGGCTTTCTGCTGTGTCCTGAACTGTTTGCTGCCTTTCTTGCAAGCTCAGCTCAGCTTGAAAAGTAAGTGAATGAGGAACTCAGAGGTTGTGCAAGGTGCATTTTAAGCCATGTTTAATGAAAAAGTGTAAAAACAGGAAAGAATGAACCTTTATGTCTTTCTCAGATCCTTTATAAATGCCCAGATTTTAATTTAAGTTTAACCTCATTGAACCTCAGTCATCTCTCTCATTTTTACTGACACTTTCAGGCAATCCATTAGGACTACATCTAGGGATAATTAAGGAAAGTTCAGTAGGAACAGATTGTGCTCTGGGCTTCTCAACAGTTACTAATAAAGATGTTAGAATGAAAGAACTGCTCAAAATCCAGAATGCATATTTACATAGGGTGTGAAGAAAGGATGCAGTGAAGATGAAGGTTTATGTTGCAGGAAGTATGTGGTCTGCAGGTATTCTTGAAAAGTCACTGTGTCCCATGTCCCTTTGTTCTTCTCTAATCCTTTGTCTGATTTTTTTTATTAATATATTTATTTTTTTAATGGTAGGACTTAATGGCAAGTAGTGCCTCCTGGTAGATATTTACATGACAACTAGTCCACAGGCTCCAATTTCAGAAAGGGCTGTGGGCAAAATTATAAGGATCATTAATTATCTCTTCTGTAAGTAATTGCATTTTTTTGGATGAGTATCTTGTTTGCAGAACTATCAGTCTGCTAAATAATAGCACATTTGCATATTAAAAAATGTAAAGAACAAAAAAAGTATCTTCCTTGGAGCATCTGAAGGATACAGTAGTTAATGCAGGATCCCACCAGTTCTGTATTGCTTTTTCTACTTTTTCTAGGCAGTGTTGATTCGAGGGAAGCTGCAACATTTCCTGAACTCAGTTCAGTTTAAAATCAGCAGCTTTTTTGGTGGTGCTTATGGTGGACTGAGCCCCCTCAACCCATATTCATTGCAGCTCTGCAATGAGGTAGACAATAAGTCTTGTGAGTTGTAAAGGATTCAAGGACTCTGAGATGATGCTGAACACTTATTTAGTATTTCCCACTCCTGGAACTTGAAATCTGATGGCTGAAACGCTTCAGTGAATTTAAACATCACTATGAGTATCAAGGACTTTTGATTTGCACGCGGCCGTTACAAAAAAGAGTTTGATTTTGTACTTTCTAGGTTCTTTGTTGCTCAGCTGTTTGGTCTGCTTTGAGGGCTGTGATTGTTCTTTTCAGACTGTGGGTATTGAGGTCAGCGAGGGACCAAGCTGTTTCTGGTTGTCCTTGAAATGCAGGCAAGAGGAGGGTTCACGATGTCACATTGACGGGCTCCTTCCTCTGGCATCTATTGTTTCCACTCAAAGGGGAAATAGAATTCTCAGCTTAAGTACAGCAAACCTGTGAGGTTATTTTCTTTGAATGTGAGGCAGGCAGGTGAATTTCTAAAGCCTCTGAGGTAGTTTTGAAGGCAGGAAAAAAATGCAAGTGGTTTTATGTCACGCTACCCCGTGGCACTTATGTAAATGATCATTTGAATTGGTAGGTGCTTGGGAATTCTAGAAATGCACTTTTGAGGCATAAAAGCTATTTTTATACATTGTTAGATAATTTCTGAGCCCATCCTGAAGTGATGCATCCCTTGTTTTAAGCAGTCAGTGGCTGTGGGATCCTGTTAGAGAGGGTATTTTGGGGAGGAGCCAAAGTCGTGCTTCTCAGCAAGGGAAGGTCAGCCGGGAGCTGGGGAGTCTATGGGGCTGGCAGGGAAGGGCAGAGCAAGGTGTGCAGAGCTGACCTGGGCATGGCAGCCTGGTCCTCCCAACAGGATCAGTCTATAGGTCCACAGTCAAGACAGATTTTAAATCAGCAGGCTGGGACCAACAGGACACATGGCTAGGCTCAGGCAGAGCTACAGCATCAGTCAGGAAAGGTCCAAGGGCAAGGGCTGGAGCACAGGCAGCTCCCAAGCGAAGGGATCTGCCCCTGATGGAGCCTCTCCCAGCTTGTCTCACACAGCCCCTTTCCCAGCAGGCTGGTCCTGTGGTGGAGCCACGCCACATCTGAGCTGTCCTGGAGCACTGGTAGCCAAACCTTCAGAGTGGGGATGAGGTTTTTCAGAGTCTCTTGATGCACCCATGGTCTGGAACCACTGGTACTGACTGCCCCAGGCCCAAGGGGACTGAGGAAGGCAACCTGTCTTTCCTTGCTGCATTCCCTCTGCATGTCTCCTAGTTACCTACAGGACTGCCTGTGCCTGGTGTCCCCACAGTGCTGGATTTTATGGACTCTCCTGAAACATCTGCAGTGAGTGTCCCTTGCAGTGTTACTGCCGTCTTGGCCACTATGGCTGTATCCCCATCCTGTTAAATAAAAGCAGAGATGATCCTACTCTTTCCTCAGCATGTTAAATAATAGCAAAGGTGATTTAGTCTTTCCTCAACAGGTTTCAGTGTGCAGAATTACATCAGAGACACACGAATAACTCCTGTCCGGTGAATGCAGAAGATGATCTTTTTGGTGTCTGCTGCTGTAATGGATGAGTCAGAGATGATAATGTGTCCTTTTCTGTAGTCAAGCTGCACACGAGTTTGTTGAAGGATGTTCTTGTACATGGAGAGCGTAACTTAACTCAGGGAAGGTCTTCAGGTCTCAGGTGCTGCAGTTCAGTCTTTGGTGTCAGCCCAAATGGCCCTGGTTTTCTTAGATGTATGTGCTGAAGTCACATTCAACGGAAACTTAGGCTTGTGCTGTGCTGCTCTGGAAACACAACCTTTTGCTCCAAATGCAAGCACTTGGTAAGAGAATGAAGAAATAATCTAAAAAATAGAACTGTAAGATATAAAATATCCAACTTATTTGTATGAGACACTATACAATGCTATTTGTATATGTATCAAAAATATCCAGGAGAACTCATTTTCACTCCTGACTTCTGCAAAATCACTGTGCAGTTATGAAGGAAAGGTGACACTGCACTACTCTGGTACCTTTGAATGCTCTGCTCTTTTCTTCATGAGACACTCAGAGAACAATCCAGGAGAGCAGATGGCACAAAACACCACAGGCATCCTCATTCTTCTGTAGCAGCACTCCAGATCTGATGTCTCCCGCCAGGGCCACTCTAGTATCTCATGAGAGCTGAGCGGATGGGCTCACAGTGAGACATGAGGCGTTGTGATTGCCACTGCTGTGATTCTAGAGAGCTTCTGGAGACTCTGTCAGCACCATCTGAGATTACTTCATATTCCCTGTTCTTTGGCACATATGACTAATCGGTTTCTACTTAGAAAGTTCAGTGACTCCATCCCTCTTTGTTTTATTTGTTGAGAGCAAGGTGTTGAAAGCAGGCTGCTTTATGGTATAGAGGACTCCAAGGTCCAAAGCTACTGTAGGCTTATGTATTTGGGAGTGGAAAGTGAAGATTTATATTGATATGTTAAAGAGTGATGTCCCAACACATTTGCACCCCTGCATGCAGAATGGATGTTCACAGTCACGATGAATGGTGTGGACTATAAGTGGCATGTCATGGCTGCAGCCAGCTCAGAAGGGAGGTCACACTTTCTCTGTTCCCCAAGTAAAGGACTTGAGAAAATCAAGGATATCCAGGACAAAACTGTGCTAGAAATGCAGATTCATTTTCTGATGAGCTTATCATAGCAACATAATTTGCTCACTGCAAATTGAAAATGTTTTCTTCTTTGCTTTGTTAGGGAGAAATGGGAGGGAACATTAGATGACGGTTATTCTTAAGAACTTAAACAGGTACTTCTTTGAAGTTCCCAGCATTGCCTTTGGCTAGAGGGACTGAAATTGAAACATGAGGCCCTTTTTTGAAATGCATTTGAATTAATGAAGACTCTCTGCTGGGCATTCTTATTCAAAACAAAACACTATGTCTGTGGAGAGGAGAAAATGAAATGGACATGATTAAACACTCAAGGAAAGCAATGACAATGAGCAGCAGCAGAAAGTGTGTTCCTTGTAACACTGATAAGAAAGACAAGAAACCTGGTGTGACATTGTTTGTGTATGGAGCTGGCAGAACTCCCTCCTTCAGTCTGGAAAACCAGGGCTTTAAAGAAGTTAAAAATGAACTTGAATGATATATTAAACTTTTAGGAAAATGATACCTGCAAGAAGAGGCAGAGATTGCACAGGGAAAGGCAAACAGAGTGGCACACAAGCTCTACAGTAGGTTCCAAAACTTGAAATTATCAAACTTTTATAAATACAGGAAGAGATTATGCCATGTTGTGATGACAAAACAATCCAAATCCATCACTCTGCCCAGTAATTTAAAGAACTTAAATTTGGGTTCAGATGGTGTGATTAGGAGTAACCCAATGAACCACCTGCCAGACAAGGCAGTCTGGCTGCCCAGGAGGTTTCAGGTTTATGATCAAAGATTGAAAGTCTTGTCACTGTGTTTTCCACGTCACCCTAGAATAAACTCAGTCACATTGTAAACTTCATTAAAAAAACATGATGAATGTTATTTGTAGTTCCTGTTTTTTCCTTATTTTGACATGTAGTGCTTTACAAGTTCCTATTTTGTAAGATTTAAATTCACAAAAGACCATGGGATCACGTAACTTCTTTTTATTTTTTTATTTTACCTGTCTCTGGGTCAAATGCTGCAATTTGTCATCTAGCAAGACGTCCTGTAGTATCTGAAATTTTAAACACCAGAAAATCTTCCCATTCCCTCATCAACAATGTCCACCTGGCTCGAAAATCAGAATCTCTGGTATCTCTGATTTCACATGCAAGACATTTTTTTTGGATGAAGGAAAATATCTCAGTGTTTTTAAATCAGTTCTGTTTCAGACACTTAAGTGCTTAGGTGCATTGATTATATTGTTACTGTTACTGACCATGCTGTTTAGAGGCCATGTGCCTCATCCTGCACCCAGACAGGTCCTTGGTGAAGACAGGACACATGCATGGGTGTTGTGCTGGGTGGGTGTTGTGTCATAGCAACCACAGACAAGTGTGAGACCTGAGAACCAGGTCTGTAATGAAAATGGGGATACCAGGCATCTGATCTGTGACAAACTGTCAGGATGAGGACAGGACAGGATGTAGCTAAGTCAAATGAAGATGTTTGCCTGCATCTTGACAAACAAAAATGTTTTCTTTCAGTAGTGCAGATGAGAAAAACTGAAATTGTGAGCAGAAGCCTTCCATAGAAAATGTTGATTTTTCTGGAAATCGTGTTTCCTACTGCAAAGAAAAAGTTGTTGGAGTGGTGGTATATTCTCAACTCACTCTAACATGGAGTCTGTCTGAATCTTAGTGTTGCCATCTGGCACCCAGTTAGAGAACAACAGCATATGCTTCTTTTATGTTGCTGTTTGATATTTATGAGTAAGACAGCTTGGTAATATATTTGGCTAACTACTTTTTTAAAATTCCACATCCAGAAAATTCATTGGAAATCTGATGCAAAACTTTGTTGAACACAAGTGAGCAGGAAGCTGTTTTCAATGTGCAATTAAGAGGAGATATAAAGCAAAGACACAGCACACAACCACACAGCAAAATGCAGTGTTGATAATGTAAGTGATGAGCAGCCAGGTAGTCAAAATCCTGGGCTTCCAAATCAAAAACATTGACTACAATGTTCTGGTTGAAAATCATTGCTTTTAAAGGTAATGGATATTGCCATCCTTAGGTTGGCCCCTGAAAATTATCTCTGAAAATTCCATGCCCCTGAAAATTATCTCTGCTTTTTAAAGCAAATGCAAAGTACTGATTGATAATGAATCAAAATAATTTTGCTTTAGTGATGCCCATCTCCCTGTGCACATAAGTGTGGGTGGTGATATCAGCCATGACCTGATCAAGCCTCTGACCTGCAGCAGAGTCAGGAGGCAGCACGGGGTGAAAAAGCATTTGATGCAGAGAAGGTGTACTTGGAAATGGCTGAGGGGAGAGCACAGAGAAGGGGAAACATGAGCTCTTCTATCTGCTACACCCTGGGTGGGTGAGAGCTATGGAGTAGTAGGAGGCAAAGCCAGATGATTCCTACACGTTTTGGGATAGAGGGACACACTCTTCACAAGGCAGCTCCCACTCCTACTTCTCTCCGTGATGAGGAGACAGCTTTTGGCCTGGTCCCTTCTCCTCCATCAGCTAAGGAGAATGATCCATAAGTGATCCATCTCTCCTACCTGTAACTGAAACACTTAGAGCATCTCCAGGCCTTCCAGATTTGTAATGGACTTCCAGATGCCCGTGTGGGCTGGTGGAGACCACAAGTTAGGGATGGGGACGGACACATTTGACCTTTTAAATTGTTCAAGAGGCTCTTCTGGGTGTCGCATGAGCTCGTATTGGTTTGAGAGCATAATGTTGGGGAACGAGTGCTCTGTTCATACTGGAGGACTTCACAGTCCATTGATTTGGAACTCTGTGCTCTCCTTAATGGCTGAAGAACACTATGTGCACTTCGGGAGTGGGTCTGCCCGTTTGGTTTCGTCCAAAAAGGCATCTATTCATTGTGCTAGATGCACTCCTGGGCTGCACCAAGATGGAGTGAGGCCCACCAAAGGATCCACAGGAGAAGTGTCCCTCTGGGGGCTGAGGTAAGCCAGCCTTTCTGATTCTCTCTCTGGCTGAAGAGCCAAGGCCACGAGAAGCTGTTGCCGTTGTATGTCATGTCCCAGTCCAAAACACCTGGAATGGGAGGCAGCTGAACACCAAAGTTCCATTACCCCCTTAGCAGTACTGCCAAGTGTAGCTAATTTGGGTTCCCCTTAAATTATTTACTGCTGAGCTATTCAATAATTCAAATAAAAATATGGGGATTTATGTTTTTGCTCCATGAAGTTGCCAATTTTTGTGGAACATTTGCTAAAATAACAGTAGTCTCTTTGAAAAATCACAGAATCATCATGGAATCGTGGAATGATTTGGGTGTGAAAGGACCTTAAGGATCATTTAGTTCCAGCCCCCAACCACAGGCAGGGACAACTTCCACTGACCAAGATCCTCAAGACCTGATCCAACCTGGCCTTGAACACTTCTGAACATCTTTAACATAATTTTAGAAAAAAAAATCTTCCATGTAGATGCCTTCTGACTAAGAAAAAGCAGAACTAAGAACTGTGGAGGGTGTTACAGTACCATGTGAAAACTCCAGTAGAGTTCACTGGGTTGTTACTGGAATCCTGCTATAAGTTGTTATTAATTAATAACTGGAGATATTTTTAAGTATTATTAGTAGCAGTCTTAGACGCAAAAATATAAAACTGTGTTTCTTTTGATCTAAAACTGAATTATTTGCATTAAAGAAAGGACAGCCACCAAATTTGCTGGAAGTTGGCTCAGCTTCTGAGACACTGCATGAATCTATATATTACTTTAATAGAGCCACATTTCACAGTGCAATGCAATTTAACAGATTTAAATTGCACAACAACAAATGCACTATTTTCCGAGAGCAATATAAAAACTAAAGCTACCTTTGGTAGAGTCTGTGCAGAGAAAATGAGAAAGGAACAGATGGGGAAGCATTTACATAGGAGATGGCAGGCAATTTCATTTTTTGTATTGGCATGCTAATTAATGATCTTTCCAAAGCAGGAATGCTGTATAAATCTCCTAAAGGAAGGATAATAGCAAGGTCAGATATATCTGCTAAACTGTGCAGGAATTTGAATGCACAAGTATTGCAAAATCCTGTGTCAGATTAATAACCTGTTATAAAGAAAAATTTGAAGTACTTGGTAAATACAATTTGAAATGCAGATAGGAAATAGAAGGGCAATGCATTGGAATTTCAAGTTGCACAACTTGAACTCTTGAGCTGTCCTGGATCCTGAAATTTGTTTAAATCTGTTGCAGGAGGTGAATGCTGAAAAGCAGAGAGGAGACTCAGATCTGTCATTTTCTTCCGTTTCTTGAGTCCCTGGATGTCTTTGAAAGTCTCCACAGTTTAGCTGAGAATTAAGGATTCAAAGACTTCAAAGCATTCTGTTTAGCTAAGATAAACATATCAAATAGGGGAGGCTTTTCTATAGCTTAGAATAATAGTCATCATATTTGCAATATTTGATGTAACTAAAAGCTGTGTAATGCTACTGGTGCTGCTGTGCTGGTAAATGAGCAGATCTCCTGTCTGGTCCAGAAGGAGCACAGCCCAGTTACCAGGGATTCCCAATTGCATGTCTGGGGTGCTGCTCATCTGGGTGTCACAGTGCCTTATGCCCATCAAACCCTTGGCAGTGTAGGATTTTCTCCTTTTTCATAAAATAAAGGGAAAAATTGTCTGAACACAAGTGAGCAGGAAGCCCTGTTGGGCTGTTCCAGAGAACCGTAACCTGGGGGTCTCCATCCTCAGCTTTGTCTGAGTCCAAGGCTGCACTGTTCGAGCATGTTTCTGCCTCTCTCCAGCCTCATCTCTCTCCTTATCTCATTGCCTCTGACATTTTTGGATCTCTTCCTCTATGATCTCTGCTGACCTTCTGTCCCTGCAGCCAAGTATCTGAGAATTCAGGATTACAGCACCTCTGGCTGTGCTGAATTATGTTTTTTTAACACATGGAGATTACAAACCTAAAAGACGCTATGGCTGGAGACCACTTAGAAAACATTTTGAATACTATGACTGTGAGGAGAGTTAAAATATGTATTTTGTGGAAAAGACCACAGGATCATACTGTGTCTCACAGGTTGGCTCAGGACTGCAATTCTGGGAAGAGTTTGATCCATACTGTCTGTAGGAAATCTCTTTGCTCGCTCAGGGCCCAAACTGCTGGATGTTAAACTGAATGAGGAACTGCTTGGTGATCTTCACTTTGGATCAGTTTTACTTGTAAGTAACTGCTGGCTAAATTCACAAGGAAGACTGAGATAAGCTCCAAAATCCAAATGTAGAGCAGGAACAGCCCTCTGACAGCCTCCTTAGAAGCCCTGCTGCTGGGCTGGAGCAGAACAGTGGGTGCCTTGGCAGTGTGGAGCTACGTGGTTTACAAGTCTCACATCGTAGGACTTGTGGGCTCCAGACATTCCATTCCTTTTCTTGCTATTTTCCATGCTAGCTCAGGCTTTTCTTCAGAGGGAATTTTTAATGACTTTTCACCAGCCTTTAGTGGGAAACTGAGGATGTGAATTTCGTATCCAGAAATTACCTTTGGAGCAGTAGGGCAAAACTCCACCTATGTCTGCAAGTAAACGATAGGAAAACAAAGGGAAAAAACCCAGTATAGAGTTGGAAATCAAGACCTTGAACAGCAATAGCATAAATGTGATAATCAAAAGTAGTATTTGACAAAATAATTCAGTAAAGTCTACTGTCCCCATCCCAACACTTAACAAGAAGGAATTTACATAGAAGAAAAGAGCAGCATGATACTGCTCTGTATTTTCAGTAGGACATGAGATGCATTAACAAAATCTGACTTAGAGGACTTGACAAGCAAGTAGGACTCATACAAGTATGCCTACACAGAAAAAATGAATTAATACAGCTAGAAATGAAACAAGGCAAGCATTAAAAATTAATTTTAACCTTGAGATTGTAAAAATTATTACCTACTACATATTACATTTATGTGAAAAGGTGCAATTCTAAACATTGCATGAACAAAAGAGACTTAAATCTCCAGCAATAAAGTTTCACAAAGATTAAAAAAAGCAAACCAAAACAAAAAAAAATCAACCAAAAAATAGAGGTAAGGGTGACCATTACCTCAAATGGTTTAGTATCTAACTTAATAGAAAATGAGGTACTGGCAATAAAATAAATAATGCTGTTTAATTGCAGTCATGACCTTTAGTAATTGCTGCAGTGTTGCTTGGTATTATAAGAGATTTATTGTATTTGCTGAAATGATTGTTTCTTTTCCTCTTCCAAAACCATCAAGCACTGGAATTGGAAAATTTGTATTAGATTACCCATTTTTTATATCCCCTGCTGTGCAATGTCTTGTCCAGTTCTGTTGTAAATATCTTGAAGTGTTGTTTTTTGTGAAATGCACTGGAAGGTTATTCTACAGCCTGAAATCCTGGTTATTCTTACCATGGGAATGTTTTTGCCTCTGATGAGTTGAGGTGCAGGGTTACTTCCAACCCATTTCTGCTGGTTGAGGTTTTTTTCATGCTTCTCTTCATTTAAAATGGTTTTATTAACAAATTCCTCTTCACCGCGTTCACTCTTTTCCAATACTTAGACCAATATCAAGTGGGATTAGTTTTTATTCACTCACATGACTATTCTCTGATATTGAATAGGAGAATGTGCCTTCTTTTGTCAAATCTATAGAACACTTGTGCAGTTATTTGTGAAAAGAAGGCAAAAAATAAGCACAGTAGAGCTGGTGTTCTTTGAAACTTCAGTCTCAAAGAGATTCCCTGCTGCCCCTGATTTCACAGCCTCCTAATGACAATGGAAGAAATTCCTAGGGCAAAAAGCAGTAGTTTAAAAGCAAAAAAATCAAACAAAATAAAAGATCCCCCCCGCCAGGATCTTTTGTATGTGTAGGCCTAGTGAAGAACATTGGAAAGCCTTTATAAAAACTGCACTTAAAAAAAGAAAAATAAACATGTGGAACTATAGTTAATATTAAAGATGTATAGCCAATAGATCATAGTCTGGCATGTGTAATGAGCTCTCACATTCCTCCCTCAGATCAAAATTTAAGGAATTATCAGAAATCTGCAATGATCTGCCATTGTGCCAATCAATTTATATGTCCACTTTATGGAGTGGACAGGTGAAATATATAAGGAACTGACAGTAAGGGGCTCCTGGGTATATGTACAGAGGTTGACGTGGGATGCATGTACATACTTTCAAAAGTAGATTAAAAAAATTACTTACTAAATGTATCTAACTCATGCATCAGCTACACCGAGTAAATTAATACCTGAACCTTGGGGGATGGTGGGAGGGGGAAATAATAAATCAGGAAATTTTGAAAAAAAACCCAAAACGTTTTCAAAGAGAGCGTTGACAGGACACCAAGTGGTTATTGTACACCCTCTACTGTCACTCATCTGCCATCCAACATGCCTCAGTTTCCCTTCAGAAAAAACTTCTTGCTGGTTTCTTTCTGAAACATGTGTGTGACTGAAGATAAGGATCATTTGTACAGCAGAAGGCAAATCCCAGCCTTGCTGGAAGCTGAACCCATATGAATAAAACACTGAGAGTTATTTTTAGAAGCTTGACTGTTCTGACAGACTCAGTACTTTTTTTTCGGCTAATCTCACTGCTGGTCCTCCTGAGCCCAGGGCTATCCCCCACACTCCAGAATTCAGAAAGTTAACATCATTAGTGATTTTGATGGAATTTGCTACCTTTTAGCCAAGCACATTCCACCGGGGCTTGGAGGCAGTCTGCTATAGATAAGCTGCCTTGGCCAAACTTCCAAAACCTCATTCAGATTATTTAATTGAACCTCTCACTTTCACAAGGAGATATTGCTTATTCTCAAAGACTTAATAGGTCTCCTGGTCCAGGTAGTTCCCTCTCTGATCATTACAAGAGGTAGGGCCATTAATATCAGCTCATGAAGTTTTGCTGCTCTGTCATATTTTCCCTTTTAAAAATTTTACTGAAAGTGTTATATTAGCACAGTTCTTCTGAATAAACATGAATATTTGTGGCCTGATCTTTCTTAGGATCCTTTTTCCTCACTGAAAGTTGCCTGGATTGGTGATACTTCAGCTTTATCTCTAGTAGACACACAAGAGGCTCCCAAAATCTTGTACTAGTTCACTTAATTCCAAGACCAACAGAGGAGAGGCATCTTCAAAGAAACAAATAGACCAAAAGATCCAACAACAAAACTCCTTTTAATCATCCTACTTATTTATTAAATAGATTGCATCCATCTTTTGTCACCTGTAAAAATCAACAAAAGTGGTAAAAATTGCCCAGTAATGCTTCTGGTAAATCTTTTATAAAAAAATGAGATGTATACCTTTTCAGAGAACTCAGCAGGACACTGCCTTTTTTTTCTTTCTTCCCCTTATTGTTCCCTGTATTCAGGATGGAATTAATAATTTTCTCAAAGGTTTATTCCTTACAGAAATCAATTCAGAGGAATCATCTGTCTTGAAAAAAACAGCCAGAACTCTTCTGAACCAGGCCTATCTAACTAGTGGATTGCTCCTTGAACTTTGATGACCTTCAACCAAGCACTTTAGCTCAGGGGATACAGCTCATCTCACACAAATGTTGGTCCCAGTGTGCAGGTGAAGGCAATGATACAAATGTGCATTACCCCTCCCCCCCCCATGATGAATTTTCCATGTGAATATTAGCATAGTCTTGAACTTCTTTAATGTTACTTCAAACAGTTGAAGGTTTTGATGGAGGCAGCAGGGAGAAAAAAAGGAAAAAAAATGTGGAAGTTGCTAAATAATGTCTATAGATAGGAATTGCCATTTCCTACATTAAGTAGGGGAGAAGATCATATTCTATTTTGGGACCTACTCTGCCCCAGATAACAACATTTCTTCTGTTTGTCCTCACTTTGTCAGGACTGGGTATCTTTCCACTTGGCACCTCACTTCGCCTTTCAGCAACCTCCCGCTCCCGTAACCTTCACTTATTCACATCCTTCTCACCAGGCTGCTTTATCACTGTTTCCTTGAGATTCTCTGTTTCTTTCTTCCCTGGCCTTCAGTCTTCTCAGATGTGCTCTAAGAGGATCTTTCTTATCCAATATCTTTCAGCTCCAGACTTGCCTTCCTATCCCTCCTTATAATTTCTTTTTCTCTCAGCCTCCTCTCCGTGTCAGCTCTGTGGGAAGGCTCAGGTAAAGGCAGCCATACAGTGTACAATCCTGAGACTCCAGAGAGTACCCAGAACATCCCAGCCTGGACTTTGATGTCCCCAGGAGCAGCATTCCTGCAAGGTTGTCTTCTGCCACCAGGCACCACACCCTTGTGCTGCTGCCCCAGTTGTACTTCCCTATGCACTGCCAATTTGTTGCTGCTGCAAGGGTGGTTTTGGGAAGATATGGGGTGTCACAATGAGGCAACTCAAAAATTTATCTCATATTTTGCAGAAAGTCCTAGAACTGATTTTTCCCTACCTTTTGGTATGGAAAGAGCCCATTAGAAGAGGTTCCCCAGAGAAGCAGTGGAGTCACAGGTGGACTGGGCACTTTCTGATATGTTTTAGTGGTCATAGTCTTTCAGGTCTTCTCCAGCCTTAATGATTCTATGATTTTGTGATTGTATGAAATAAAGGCTCTGTGTGTGTTTGTATCCTCTGACCCTTCCCTGTCCCCAGGCACTTCCATTGCTGATATGGGGGCTTGCTATGGGGTCTGTGAACTTACTGTATGAGACTGTGTTCATTCAGACCTTTATCTCAATCTCTTTTGATTCTTTATGTAACAAAAAATGCAGTAAAAATACTCGATTCAGTGTAAAACAAACACTTGGCTATTCAGGTAATAGAAAAAAATTCTCCAAGTGATGTTTTTGAGATAAACAGTCTCTCACATGCCATTCACTTTCTCAGGACTGCCTGTGCAGATGCACTCTCACAAGACTGGGTTTAGTCCAACTGATTTGTATTGTGAAACAGAACAAACAATTCTGGCAAATGCTTCTTCTGGAAGAGAGGCCACACAGATGTGAGGGGTCATTTCAGCAAGATAATGCTCTGTCTGAGTTCTCTGAGCAATGAGTCCCTCTTTCATAAGGTGAACATTCATGGCAGAACCCTCTTTTCCTGAAAGCTTGGCTTCTCAGCGCTCTGGGTGTCATGTATGAGGGTAGCATTTGCTTCTGGTTGTTCAGGGGGCTCTGATGTACCTCTACAGCATCATATGGAAAGGAAAGCTCATGTCACCAACAGCAATGCAGCTTTGTGTCCCCTCCACTCCATGTGATGCCTCACTGGCACAAACCCACCCCAGAGTTAAATTCGTGCAGCGAACACCATTTAATCAGTGATGAATGTGTGATTGCTGGTGCAGCCCCGTGAAACTCTTTGGCAAAGTCACCACATTGCCATTTCATCACTGTGACTTAAGGGAACAAAAGCCAGCCAAAAAATGGCATGTGAATTTTCCTATCAACCTTTAGGTGCAGTCACAGTATATATTGCAAACAGCCATACAGAAACAAGGAGTCCTCCATGAACTCAACTGAAAAACAACAGGTCCATTTCTTCTGGGTGTTTTCAGACCTTATCCAGTTTCTAAAAATTAGCAGGGAAAAATTATCTACATTCCTGTGCTATTAAAAACAAACAAACAAATAAAACCCTAAAAAAACCCTCATTCAATTTCTCAACTTGTACCAGCCTGTTCTAACAGAAACTGAGGCAATTTACCAGAGGCTAATGACTCAGTTTTATATGATTACTTTCTTTAGCCAGATTCAGATATTTAGGGGAACTACTTCAGTCATGACTTTTTTTTTATTCATAGCTTTGTTCTATGTTTTTGGAATAAATATGTTAATGTAAGAAAAGAACAATGACAAGATTATGCAACCCATGTAATTTTTCACAGCTTGGCATCGCAAGAATGTATGAGCAAAAACAACATAAGGGAGAAGTACCTAGATAGAAGCTGGAGGTTTAATTAAAGGAAATTATGTGGCTATAAAATTGTCAGTATTATTCATAGTTGACCTTGATCAATAAAACTGTCCTTAAGTGGGACCACAGCCTAACCTGACTGTGTTCCTGCAGTTTAGAGAAGATTTCTGTATCTCTGAGTGGCATTTCAACGGCACCTGATAGTTCAGGATGCTTTTATTCTTAAGTGTAACACGGAAAGAAATCTGATATTCAGAAGTGTAGTGAAAATCAGTTCCCTTTGTGATCGCCTGTGCTGGACACTGATATGCTCAGAATTACTGATCATTTCTAAAAATGTAACCTTGTTGCATGTTGTCATATAATCTTTTTTTCTGTGTCTCTCTAAACCAACACAACTGGGGTTCATAAGGGAACCTTCAGGCATCTATATGGTGCTGACTGTAATACTATTAAACACTGCATTTACTGGTACATATCATGCAGTACTTAAGCTTGTAAAAAGTTGAAAAGACATCTGCTGAATCTGCAGATAACAACTGTGAAAAATGTTCCCTTTTCATTCTGGATCTGAGGCAGCAGTGGGAGCCCAGTTCTTAACTTCTGAAATCTGTAATGACTCTTTTTTTTCTCTCCAGGTGCTGCATTGTGAAAATAAACATTAAAAAAAAGAATAAAAAAAAGCTTTTTAATAGAAAAGGAAAAGGGGGGGAAAGGACATTCTTTTCCTATAATAAATTGACTCAGATTGGGCCCTGTGGCCAATGCCCATCTAAATTGTTGTAAAAATTAACATAGGAATTACGAGATCAGAATGTCATAGACTAATGCTCCATCTGGTCCAGCGTTCTGTTTCCAGAAGTGACTTACACCAGATGCTTCAAGGGAAGAATAAAATATTAAACACTTAGAGAATGCTATCAGTGCCCTAACCAGCCACTAACATGGTCATTGGGCAGATGCTCGGGAATCTAGTGGCAGAAGGAGCCTGCCAGCATTTCTGCTTTCCTAGTAAATAGAGCAAAGAAATGCACTTCCCTGTGGGATATTGGTATCTGCTGTGTCCAGCCCTGTGTGCATTTATCATTCCTCCTGTCCTGCTGTGCACATGTGTATCCAGATGCACACACAAATCCCATTCTCTTAAGTGCAAAAAATGTGCAAGGGTTGCAACGTGATGGATTTTGTCGAAGGTGAAAAGTTCTCAGGAGACTCACGGGGCAGAATTTATTTTAATGAAGCTGAGACATTTCCATCTGATCTAGTCACCCGAGAATCCCTTTATAATGTCTAATGAAATACCAGCATTTCCAGGTCTTGCTTCTTCTGTCTGGGTTTAGATGCCTGATTTAGGAGCTGGTGGCTCCACTGAGTTGAGCTCCATCAACTGCCAAAGGCATCCAGGATGGCTCAGCTCAGACCTCTACAGGGTGAATGTCTGTGTTTCACTAAATGAGTCCCACCTTTGGTGGCAAAGCTAATATTGTTAGAATGATAAGGGGCTTTAAGGAATTAAGATCCAAAATAGTTAAGGCTCCTGGGGACATTTTTCAGTCTGTCCCTTTCTTTAGTCTCCCTTATCGCCCAACAGTAATTACATCTAACAGAGTCCAGATGATTATGGGAGTGGGATAAGAAGCTTTTTACCTTTAACTAGCAGCTCAGAATGATCCGTCTTCATAATGCCCAAAATGTGTTAGCGGTAGATGACTGTGAATGGGTTGATTGCATCGCTAATGGTTGATCACACAAAATGCCCTCTGGATTAACATTAGTTGGTCACCTTGGTGGAGAATTCACATGAAAAATCTGTCTGAATAGAGATAGTGGTTGGGTTTTATCTCCCCTGTAGAGTTTCTCCTTTAAAGAAGGTAGAAAACCCCTGAGGGAATAGTGGCACAACCACGAGTTTAACAGAGAGTTACTTGCCTTCTCCATGTCTGGCACCTTCCAAAACTGCTAGATCTGTGTCTGTCGTAATTGTTTTATATTTAATGTTGTTTATAATTCAATATTTGCTTATCTAAAATACAGATTATATTCTCAGGGGTAGGCAATATCTTTCTGTGTATTTTCTTTAAGTCTAATATGTTGACCTTTCATTTTATGATTTTTTGCCTCCTGTGAGTGGGGACGAGCTGACTTCAGGTGGCTGAGCAACTCTACTGAAAATAATACCAGGGCTGCTAACCCATTACTGTTGCTAACAACCCAGGAATACACAGGAGAGATAAACAAAAGCAGAAAACTGCAAGGCATAGTGTTGTATCACCAATCAATGTCAGAGAGCAACATCATTTAGAAAGACAAAATGCACTCATCCGAAGAGCAAGACACCATTAAATACTATGTAGAAAATTTTATCTGTGCCTAATAAGGGAAAGAAACAGAAACTATCTCTATAAAATAACATCTATTAGGTTTGAGAATGAATCTTACACCATGGATGGAAAATTATTTTTTAAAGTGTAAAACCATGTACTGTTTAATGCCTTCCCTAACAAGGACACATGGTGACAATTTTTATTTATCTAAAGAATAATTGCTATGGGAAAAAACTATCCCTAGGTCTTGATGTAGGCACGGCATAGAATAATGAGCTTGGAAATGTAACTTTCCAGCTTTAGAAGCTGGGCTAGATTGCCTACAAAGGTTGTCAGGTCTCCATCAGTGGAAGTTTCTAAACCAGGGCTGGACAAATATCTGACAGGAACTGCTTAACTCTTTACCCCTACTTTGTAAATTGGTTTATTTTCATTTAATTTCTGAGAATCAGGACTTTCTTGCAACAAGGTGTAATATAATTCACTGTAATATTTTATATGTACAACAGGTTTACAGTGAGCTCTAAAACTACTGAAATTAACTGGAGGACACCCCTTGTCCTGAAAGTTGCTGCTTGACTGTGCTGCCCCAGCTGCAGGGTGCCTGGAAATCTGAGATGCACAGAGAGACTTGGTAACTCAGACAAGTACATCTTCCCATGGAGCCCAGATCTCCTCTATTCATATTTCACAGTTTTCAGTAAATTTAGCCTCTAAATATACTTTCAGGGTAGTTGAGTTGACTGTTCTTCTTCTCTCTGTGCTTCTGACTGTCCACTTCTCTCTCCTACTCATTTTCTTAGTCCTCTTACTCCCAAGCAAGAAGAGAGTTTCATCCAAATGTCTCTTACAGAGGACAGGAGACACCACACTCCTCAGTCTCTGTTGCTGTTCCCAGTCCTTTCTGTAGTCCAGAAGTTCCAAACATTGGGATCTTGAATGCCACAGGATGTCACGGAACATTGGTGCTCCTGGTGAAGGAGCTGGGACTTACTTCACAGTGAACCCAGTGGTGCAAATCAGGAGTAGGTGTTGCTGTAAATCTGCCATGTAGGTGAGAATGGAAGTTTTCATGTGGCTGATTTAGAAATGAAAAACCTCATGGACTTCTGACTGCTTTTACCTTCAATATGAGTAAGGTTTTGACTCTTGGGATTGAATTTCATGAAGGTGTTGGGTATCTTGTATGTCGTGGTCTAAACACACTGGTGGAGATTAGAGAATGTTGTTGCTTTTTCTTCTCAACTGCTTTTATATATGCTGAGATGCAGAACATATGCAATGGAGGGAAGGAGAACCTGTTAAATGCCTGAAACTGCGACCCTACAATCTGTGTAGCTGAGTTTGATGAAGACACTGCTTGGAAAAAGTATAAAATATATAACAAATGGGGCCTTTTGTGATAGACAGTGGTGATGACAGGTTGTCTCAGATTATTTTGTTCCACCCAGACGTGCTGCTTTCAAGGCTTCTCTCCCACATCTCCTGCAGACTGGAAATCAGCCACTGAGTGTGGCTTGGAATAACTAAGCAGCAGTAGGTGCTGCATTTTGCAGAGACTCCACGCCTGCAAGTGTGCACACCCATATGTGAGCAAGGACTTTCTGTTCCCCTTCATATTTCCCTAGCACAGTGTGTAGATGTGGCTGAAGTATTCGAGTTAATATATATGCAAATAGTAGAGACCATTAAATATACATTATTTCCTCCTGCTAATGATCTTTGGTACTCCCACACTGCTGCACTGTGGCTTCTTCCCAGTGCTTTTCGCTTGCAAACAGCTGATTCTCACCCTCTGAGGGCTGGTGTTTCCAAGGAGCAGGGGGAAGGTTCAGGAGTTCACTGCAGCTCCCAGCAAGAGGTGATGGAAGGCAACACCAGAGAAAGGAGATGCTTGTCCTCAGCTTGCCAAATAATAGCTTGTACAGCCGTGCTGTGAGCCAGATCAATGTGCTGATAAGTGAACTGACCTGCCCTGAAAATAACCTGGTAGAAAAAGATAAATTTTCTGATCCATCTCACAGTGTGACCCCACAAGCAGCTGCATTGCCACAGCCGAGGTGGCCTCACACTGTAGTGTGCTACAGGTTTAAGGGAGGAACATCATTAAAAATATCTCCTGGGTTTGTCTGTTATTGAAATAAAGGGAGCAGGAGTTCATGGTCGCACATCATTGTGGCTCACATGGGCACCATCTGACAGGGCAATGTGGGATAGCAATGGGCCTGTTGTTCTTGGTCTCCTAATAGTGGCAGTCAGCAGGAAAATACTATTTGGGGGTGACTTATCTCCCTGATGCAAACAGGCAAAGGTTGGCATCCAAATCCCCTCTTCTGAGCATGCAGCAGAATCAGTGCTGTCAGTGGCAGTATGAGTACAAGCAGTCCTGCAGGCAAGGGAAGAATGGAGCATGTCAGTTTTCTGCATTTTGGCCAAAAGCTGCTGTCATCTTTGGGGACAACAGTGGGCAGCTCAGGCTGGAGAGATATGGGAAAGCTGTAGGTGTGAATGTTTTTCTCTCTAGGCTTCCGTCCATGAGCCACAACTATCTGTGGGCAGAGCTGGGCATAGCATCCATCAGTCACTGTGGCATTCAGTGTTTGCACCTGTTTTCATCACAGTGCTCAGCTATACTGACAGCATGTCCAAGCCTCAGCTGTTATAAGATCTTCATGAAGCAAGATGGAGAGCTGGGTGCTTCAGTTTCACTCCTTTTACTTCTGGCAGATGTCTCTTCTTGTAACAATACATTTATTTTTTTTTTAATGTTTTTTTACTGTTTTTCTCATGGTTTATTTACTGTTTTTCTCCATGGGTTCAGCATCTTGTTTTCCCTGTTCATTGGTTTGGGCTGTGGCTGTGGGTACCATACCCATTTCCAGAGTCAGCTAATGACCTGGGACAGGATTCAGTGTGTGATTCTGCTCCTTTCACTCATGAGAACATCAAGAGCAAACAGGACTGCAGATTGCCGCCTTGTCCTCTATGTAGCTTTCTTTTGGTGTTTATTTTTTTTTTGCTTGTTTGGATTTTTATATTTTATTTACTTTACCTGTCACAACATTCTGCATCTTTTACCTTAGGTGTCATCATGGCCTTATGCACACACTGCTTCTATTAGCTGTTACAGAAATCATGTTGTCCCCCAAAATCCTCCTATTAATATCAATGAGGTATGTTCAAACAACTAAGTAGCTGCTCCTTCCTGCAGTCAGGAATCCAGGAAAATATTTAAAGGCTGGTGAAGGCTAGTAAATTAAAAATGCTAATATAATTATAAACCTTAAGCTGAGGATGACACTTTTAGACTTGATAATGGACCAGCTTTGAGTTTTGTCATGTCTGTGAACTGAGAGAGCCCTGTGCTTTCTTCATCTTGGGAGCTGACCACCTGAAACGTGAGCTGAGTTAGCTTTAAAAGCAGAAGTTCAAACTCAGATTTGCAACGTGAATGTATCATGTGCATCTAATTTGCTTGTAGGGAGATGTCTAATTCTGGTTGGGCTTCAGCTGTGCTGTCCTGTAGTATGTTTGGGCAGCTCTGAGTTTAAATCCAGCTGTTGTGACTAATCCCCAGTGCAGGGGTATGATCAGATCATACCCTGATGAGCAGGCAATGCTCTGGGGGCTTAGGGATCCCTGGCCTTATACAGGGAAATGGTGACAGTAAGAGCAGTCCTAAGCCCACTTCATGGGGCAGTGTGTGCTCACTGGGAGAAGAAAAGGGTCAGAGCTGGTGCTTACAGTCCAGCTGGGCATCAGGTCCAACTTTCAGAAATATTTGCCTAATTCTGTCATGAAAGCTCTGTGAGGAGTAAGAAATGGTAGTAGCTTTTCAGGGTTTCATATTGCAGGCACTGCTGTCCTGTTCCACTCATAAACTACTTGACCATGATCTTAGAATCGTGTAACATTTTTCCCTTTCTACTTTTATTGGGAAGACACTCCAGAGTTAGATGGTCAGAAACCATTTTCTGATATTTAGCTTACATTTGTCCTTTCTTGTGTATACATATCTGCCCTGTGTCAGTGTTGACTTAGGGTTTAAATAGCTCTTCCCCATTTCTACCTCTTTTCCCAGTATATTTGTAGGTGGCAGCCTTAGTTTAATTAAGGTCCCATAGTTTCTCTCATATGACAGTTTTTCCATTGCCCCGATCATCTGCCAGTCTTTATTTGCATCTGTTCCAGTTTTGCTTTCATTTCTTGTGAATATGAGTGACCAAAATTGCACTCACTCTCCAAATGAGGTGTCAGCAGTACTCTGTGATTTCCTAATACTTCTCAGTCTTTACTGTAAAGTAAAGACTTTCCCAGTAACATCTTGAAGTGCAGATTTCATTTTCACTGCCTTCCACACTGGTGGTTTATAATCCTATGATCGATTAGTACAATCAAATCTTCTTCCTCTTCTGTTAATTTGAGAGCTGGTATAGGAACCTGATTATACTTACAGGAACACACATAGCGTTATTGCTCACAGTAAATGCAGATGAGATGAGATTTTTAGCTTGCAGTAAATATTCGGGGATGATTTCACTCCATTATGTTTAACTAAATTACTGCTTAAAAGCTGAATGTTTCACCTTACTGGAAGCAAAGCAGCAAAGCCCACAGCAGCAGTCATTGCTGGATGGCACAAAGAGCTTGTTAATGTGTAACCCAGCCAGGCAGCCAAATGGAGAAAGTTATTATCAAAGTATCATCTGTAAGAACTTGAGGAAAATTTTTTTTCCAAAATATCAGTATGAATTTTTTTTACCTGTGTTTGTCTCCTTGCACTCATCTGACTCTGTTTCTTAAAAATTGCTGGTCATCTAAGAGAAGTTCTAGGGTTCAGTGAAGAGATACCTTATGCTTGCCGTAAGGAGGTTTATTTTGTGGTCACAGTTCATGGAAAAGAGTTGGAGGAAACGAGTAATTTGGTCATTAATAGCTGGGCTCTAGTCCGACCCCCTCAGACCCCCTCACCTTGTCAGCAATATCTTGGAAATGCCAGGGCTTTGACATTTATGAGCTTCAGACTTCCTAAATATGGGGAGAAGTTACTTTCCTGAATTGCACCTGTCAGTGTAATGAGTGTAGTGAATGAACTACATCAGCTGATTTATGAATTAGGATTTTATCCTGAAACCATGACAAAAATGTGCTGGAAGCCACTTTTCAGCACATTACAAAGTCAAAAGCCCTTAAACTGATGAGAGCATTTTGAATGATTCTGAAGTTGGGTTTAATTCAGGAAAAATATTTTCCCTCGCTTCTGACCATAAGATTCAAACCACAAAGGAGAAAGACACAAGGTAGAGCCACGTTTGGCTTGTCCTTAGCCTGGACATGCAGCGTTGTTATAAGCCCTGATCACAGCAAGCAAAAGGATTGCCCTGAACATTTTCACTTCTTATAGTATGGAAAGCCAGAAGCTCATGTCCATTGTTTGAGGATGAAGGAATATAAAGTAGATTCTTCTGCTGCTTAGAGTGAATTTCATTTCAGTGGATGACTCCATTTCATTTTGGGTATCACTGGACTCTAGGAAAATGTACCTTCGGTTGGAGGTGTCTAGTGGTACATGAACAAAGACAGGAAAGAGGAGAATAACTCTAAGATACTGACCCAGCTCTTACTGGTCAGGCATGTGTCAGTGCAAAGCTGTCAGCCTTGTTTTGGTCAGAGGCACAGTTACACACAGAGATCATAGAACTGCACCTTAACTGCACCTACAGCCAAAGCCTGTGCTCCCATAACAGCACTTGTCTGCACTGAGCTTGACTGCAATTGCTTGGGGCCTCAGTATTAATTGCATAACATCAAGAAGAGTTTTGAGACATTCTCTTACGTCTAACTAATCATTAACTAATCTAACTAACAGTAAGTGCTAAGAAAATTGAAATATTCTTATCTGTCTTTTCAATGGCAGGCAGATTAAGGGTGCATTGTCAGAATGACAGAAAATTAAGTCTGAGAAATTTTGGAATACTGTTGTTAGATAATTGAGAAGCTGATTGCTAAGGGGGGATGGAGTGCTTACAGAAAATCTAATGAGGTATAGCTAGTCCTTTTAGATAAAAATGAGACATGAACCACTCTCATTCTATTTTGAACAAAGGTCAGATTCTACTGCCATTAAAATAAATTGGAATGCTCCTAATGGAACAACATTAGGATTTTGATATCAAATGTGAGAATAAAATAATCAAATAGATCCCTAGGACAAGTCTGTCACTTCTGTAGCTAGCACATAACAGCTCTTGGTATCAGCTAAACTTTGTATCCATGTTTGAAATGGAGCTTTACATTTAGTGGAACATCTCATGGCCAATAGAAAGCATGGGTCAGGTCCCAAATTACTGGTCAATGAACAACCTCTTATGGGCTTTGCTGCACCATGTAATTAATGACACATTACACAGTTAGAACCTTGCAGCTTCAGACTCACAACACTTCTGCCCAGACCTCTGCCTGCAGAGAAAGAGAGGACAAATTTCGTAAGGGCTGTGTCAGTATTGACCAGAATATCAGGTGTGGTCTTATATTCAGTGTAACCTGATCAAGTCCACATTGCACAGTGTTGTAAGATGGGAAAAGAAGTCTTCTGTGATGCTGGAACACGAAGATAAAGATCCACGGTAGCACAATGTGGCAAGGGAATTAGTATCATTCCCACTTTTCTTGTTGAGAGAGTCAGTCAACACACCAGATATTTGAAGCAAACCCCTTTTATGTATTTGTGCTGGATTTTCTTCCAGCACCTGGGTTGTTACACCACCAGGCTTTCAATTAGATCTGACACTCCAGAAGGGTGTCCTCTGTGTAGTCACACCTGTAGAGGTGGCCTGTTATGCACTGCAGGAGATCAGCTTTGGAGTTGTCACAGCACGTAATAAATCAGTGTTTGTCAAGCAAGCTTATTTTCTCATTCCAGAAATGGATTTGAAATATGATAGGGTTTTTATGTTTTACCAGAGAGATATATTTCACATACTTCCTTCTTTCTTCTCCATTTCCTGAAATTAATGAAGGGAACATAAGAAGCACAGATGTATGGACCATAATTTGTTCCTTCTCTCTTGTAACATTTTATGAGCTGGATAACATGACCAAAATTTTTCATGGTTACAACTTTCCATGGGATCTCCCTTCTGGATAGATTATCTCAATGACATCTTTCCTTTGGAATAAGAATTGGTACAATTTCCTGAGTCATTCATGGATTTTCAGGAAACTTGAAAATTAACATCTTTGAGTTTTCTATTTCACATGAGATTTCATTTTTTATTTAAAGATGGACAAAGGGTTAAAATAATTTGGGAGGAATAACAGGTGTAAACATTCCCACCATGATATAAACCTCCCATTCTTAGGAAACCACAAAAATAAAGTAGAAAACACTACACAAGGTATTTCTCAGCTTCCTTTCATTGCAGCACATTGCAGATATTTTTGTAATATCATGTGAATTCCATACTCCTTAAGTAGCTTGCTTTTTCCCCTTTTTTTTCCAAATAGGATTAAAACAATCCCTTTGTAAAGACTCATCATGACTGTGCTTTAAAGTGCCATGGCTGTCAGCTCACAAGTCATCTTAAAGTTGGATGGCTGACATAATAGCATCTTTTTTTTTTTTCACTGACCTAAATCAAGTATTGGGTGGATCAAAACTTCTCCCTATATGATCTCAAAGAAGGGATTTTAGTTTTCTTTTTTTCTGTGCCTATGTTCAGCTATTGGTTACTTTATGCTGAGCTGTGAAGTGTGTGGTTATTGGAAGCAGCATTAAAAGCCAGGGAGTGCCTCTGTTTTCAAGAATGTCTATGACTCTACTGTTTTAGGCTCCAGACTGGTTGTAAAATGTATTTACAGCCGTATAGGATACATATTTGATCTGCAGGCGTCAGAGATGAACAAATCCAAATTGTCCAGAATGAAGAGATTTAAAAAAATATGGCGGGTGAGTGAAAAATATGCATTAGTCTTTTAGAAAGATTGCAGTGGTAACAAATAAATTACAAGCAGATAATTTTGGTGTTTGTGGACAAGTTGTCCTGCTGCATGCACGTTATTTGATCAGACTTTTTATTGCAGAGTATGATTGTATGCTTATTTTTTTCATATTAGTCACATCTTTGCAAATGTCTAGAGGCATTAAGCATTCAAGTTTATTTGACTTTTGAGAAAAGTTTTAGAGAATTTACAACAACAACATTTAAATGGTAAAAGCTCTTGAGGAAACTAAGCTAAACTTGAGGAAACTAAGCTAAACAGATTTCCTCTGTGGCCTTTAAAAATGCCATTTAAGGGTGGATGAATATAAAAAAGGCATTACAAAAAAACCAAGGCTCTTTTCCCCTCAGGCTGTATTTTAGAGCTGAGACATACTGTGGAGCTGAACTATATGGAACATGATTAAAGCCCATGCAGTGTTGGAATCTAGCAAGGTGGTCAAAGTAAATAATAACAGAGGTGTGTATTTACTTTATAAACAACTGCATGTCTTATAGGTTAAAAATGAACCCAGAGAAATTCAAGAGATGATTCTTTACCAAATGTGAAGTTACTTTGGTGTAACAAGTCAACTGGCATCTCTCTGATGTCTCTTAAACTGGGTTTCCTTGAAAAGTTTGGGGTTAGTTTTTCTCCTTGTTAAATTGGATGCAAACAGTAGTTAAATTTTAGAAGGAATTTAAAAGTAATTGAATACATTTGTTTGTATCCTTTCAGAGGATGGGTCTCCGATATCAGTTAATTAGGTTATGTAAATTATGTATTATTATTATTTAAATAATATGCATTTTCCCTGATGTGAAAATCAGTTGACTTGCTTACTGATAGCATTGATTTGAGTATTTAAAAATCACTTTGATTTGATATTCTACCAGTGATGAGAAATGGTCAATTTCCATAATATACAGCAATTTATTGTCAGGGTATTGAGTAGTACAGGATATTCACATTTATAATTCTGTCTTCAAATAACGGTAATATCTCTATTTATGGTTTTGTTTGTTGAAAAGTGTTATTGCCAGGGTGAAAATTATATTTTAATCATCGTACAAGTTTCATTTGTGCAAACAGGCAGTTTCCTTAGAAATTAAAACATATCCATTAAGCATAAGTAGATATTATATCATATTAAGTGACATGAGATAATTACTGTAGTCAAAGCATGGTACTTAAATGGGCTCCGGGACTGGTTTAGTTGTAAGAGACAAAATGTCCTTCTTGGATAGGAATATTTTATTTGCATATAGCTGTGTATGTTGTTGTGTAGCTGAACACTTTGTCCTTTACCTCCTATTTGTGAAAGCTATTTAACTGCAGGCTATTAAGCATCCTTTAATTGATGCATTTTCTGCTTTTCTCCCTACAGCATTTGTCCCTATTCTATCATTGTGGTACCTGATAATTCAGAGTAATATAGCTCAAAATTAAATTTCTGCAGAATCACATGTCAGTTTTAAATACTGCTGTTTCTTTTTTTCCTACTTCAAACTATTCTGGATAGAAGCACATTAGAATCTCAAAAAGGGCCTTTACGATTCATGTTAAAACAAAAGGGTTAGACCTAATATTGTGCAGAGTGTGCTTTTATAATAAGCCATAATATATTTATGCAAGAGATTATGTCTGTGATATGACACGCACTTCTTTTCTCCACTTAACTCTCAGCACTAACTTGCTCAGTATTTATGGATATATCAAAATTATGATTTACACTGTACTTATCATTAACATCCTCTGCAGTAGCTCTCTGTAGTTCTTGCCATCCTTCTGAATCCAGTCATAAAATGAAGATATTAACAGATAATTAAATTAAATCCTTAATTATTTGGGGATGATGAATTCACTCTGTGATTCCAGAAAGGTATAGAGAGCCTTTTTCACAAGCAGTATAAATTGAAACTAGTGGAGCTATGATGATTTATGCCTACTTGATGATCTGACTCATACTGTTAATTTTCTGCTCCCCTTTTAAAAACATATTAATAAAAATTGGATGTAGAAAGTGTTTATTGAAATATGAAGCTTTCAAGATATTTTTGAAATATTGTATACACTCCAAGATAGCACTGCTTGAAAAGTACCTGTCGTTTTTCACACCAAATAGAATGTCCTTCAGCAGAAGGCAGGGAAACTTCACTTTTGTTTCTCCAGGGGTTTCTGCCGTCCATAGGAAGCCTCAACTTGTCTTCAGTTAATGCTTGATCTGGCCTGTGTTTCATGCTGATCCCCAAAGTGTTGGCATGTGTCACTGACAGTTAAATCTTCCAAAATGTTCAGCTACTCTCCAATACTGCTGGTGAAGTGGCTGGTTACTAAACACTCCTGAAGATACAGCCAACTCAGCTCATTAAGGAGGGAAAGCCAAACTTGAAGGAAAAAACAGGGAAATTAATTGTAGGGTCAAAACAGGCAGCAACAATAAGCAATCAACCTTTCTGTACTCAATCCTGAGTACAGTTGCTCAAAAAAAAATTCTCCCTACAGTCATTATAAAGTGGTATTTGATGGGAACGCTGGGCTATCGTGAGCACTGAAGGTTGTAATATTTACCTTAGGTACTGAGCTGTTTTGAGGACTTGTTAGTAAGGGTTCTTCATGATGCAGAGATATCTGGCTAACACGTGCCCCAGGCTTGGAAGAAACTCTGTGCCAAGTTTTGTTAATAACAAAAAAGTAAAGCAATTATCATGGAAACATGAAAATTGGTATGAGCGTATTTAGTGGCTGCTTCAAAGTTACTGATTCTCTTACATAAACTTTTATTTAGAAAATGTTTAGGGCAGACATTATTTACTCAATAGTGCACTCCATTGTGATCCATCATACCTGTAAGTATGTAAGCTGCAGGTTTTTTTAATGCATTTTTGATCCAGTAGACTATGACGGCTATAAAACCCAATTATGGTCTCTCAGGCCAAGTATTTGACAGGATGTTTGGAGTAAATATGCCTTTTTTAGAAATCTCTATAGCTTGCTCAGGAAAAAGCTTATGGTAGTGGGCTGGAGTGATTCTTTCTCTTCAGAAACAGCTTCTGGAACTGTTACTGATTTCATCACTGCACGTTCCTCCTTCATAATTTGTGTATTCAGGCTGTAAAGTGGTATAAAAGCATGGATTCTGAAGCAATTTCTCAATCTCTCTGCTTCTTAAATGAAAATCTTGATGAATAACATTTAGGTAGACTCGTGTTAGCACGCGTAGGGACTGAGACGCAAAAAGAATATGTTGTTTAAGTGCCTTTAAAATACATTTTCTTTTAAAGAATTATGGCCTCAACCCCCAGCCCCAAAGGCAACAAGGCTGAAATGCTTTAACCTGTTAACAGAATGTATATCCAGACTTTTAGATAAAAAGGCTTTCATCCTCCCTCATATATTCTCCTTGCTCCCTGTAACACATCCATCAGGCAGCAATATGGTGTAGCTTTAAACCTTTTTGGAGAGTGCCATTTCTTCCTTGCAGTGTGCAGGACAGATGCTTCTGGGTTGTGCTGTGCCAGAGCATCCTGAAGCAGCTCTGCCTGTTCTGCCTGAAGTAGTAAGAGCTTAAGTAAGAGCTTAAGCATGTAGTAAGAGCTGATGGCACCAGATTTGAATGAGCAAAGGTGGATTCAGAAAGGGAACAAACACATCTCAGGAAATTCCTTGATGACTTCCTTTCTCCCTCCCCCTCTAGTAGCTTTTAACAGGAGACTAATGGTGCAAAAATCCATCAAATAGCACTCTCCCCCCACTTCCGTTTTCAAGAATGCTTCTCCCATCTTCTTGCACTAATGGGAGAAGGATGACTTGGAGAAGACGGGGAAAGAGGGAGGAGGCATCTGAAAGTCTTCAGATGCCCCTCGGCACAGGCAGGTGGGGAAGGGCTCAGGCAGCCTGTGGCCCCTGGCTGAGCACATCCTCCCTTCCTGCAGCAGAGGATGAGCCTGCAGCACCCATGGGTGCCTGCCCCGGTGGAGGCGGAGCAGCCCTCCAGCAACACCATCAGCAGGGACCTGCTTGATGATGATCTGGTTAGTGCTGGCAGGTAGAAATGGGGGCTGAGAGGAATGAAGATGACAGACAACCCCCAAATCTGAGGTACAGGGGTGGGATTATAGATTGAGGGAGCTGCTTATTGTGTTGGCATAGGGCAACAGAGGGGTCAGGATTTCTGCTTTTGTGGTTCTCCCTTTGCCTTCTCCTCTCCTCCCTTTGGTGGCTTTTTGGTCAGCTGGTGGAGCAAAGGAGGAGGAAGGAGGGGTTTGGATGGAGCAGCTTACACCACCACTGCTTCTGCTGGGACCAGCTCCGGTCCCTCAGACTCCTTTGTCCTCAGGTAAGGAGCAACAGTGAAAGAAGGTTGTAGACAGGCGGAGGTCAGTCTTTTCTCACAGGTAACAAGTGATAGGACAAGAAAAAATCAACTCAAGTTTTTCCAGGGGAGGTTTAGATGGGGTATTATGAAAGATTTCTTCACCGAAAGAGTTGTCAGGCTGCCCAGGGAAGTGGTGGAGTCACCACCCGTGAAAGTGTTCAGAAAATGTTTGGATGTGGTGCTTAGGGACATGGATTAGTGGTGGACCTGGCAGTGTTAGATTAATGGTTGGACTCAATGATCTTAGAAGTCTCCTCCAACCTTAATAATTCTATGATTCTATGTGGCTTTTAGTTCCTGTGTTTGGAGAAAGATTTGGCCATGTGTCCTTCAAGTCCTTTATTTTCAAGGACTTTCCATGGCTGAGTTGGGAAGCTCCACCATTCTCCCCTCTGGAGATTTGTGCCCTGGCCCAGGATTCAACCATGCTCAAAAGATTTGCTTGGAAAGTGCTCAGACAAGTGAACCAAGAAAACTATTTAATATCAACCAATTGCACATAAATGTGAATCAATCACTTATAATTTTGTTTATGAAACTGAAAATGTCAAATGTTCATCTTGAGGAGGCCATTTGGCACTGTTGCTCTCTGTGTGATGCATTTTGCTAATGAGGATGTCTGAAAACAAACTGCATTGATTTAAAATAATAATGGAAAATGTTTTAATATGTTCTTGAACATGGTGATTAGTGCTGCAGAGGTCTTCCCTGCAAAAATGAGTTTGCTTGAACTGGTCGTAGTTATTCAGGGCCTGTCCTTTGTGTTGTGAAACTAGTGGAAAAAAACTAAAAATCAATAGAAATGTATATTACAGATTTTGCTGTGTATTGCTCCTTTTATAACTCTCACAATGTTTCTAATTGTACTGAACTGTTAGTACCTGGTGTATTGGTTTAAAATGGAAACTACTTAATTCACTAAATGTCCAAGTGGTAGATCTTTCACTGCTCATTCCCCAAGGTCAGTAAGGGACTCCCAAGTGTGGTAAAGCTGTTAAGTATAAACTGGATTAAAGAATTTGCACATTCTTACAAATCTCAGTGACCAGACTTTAAATTGCTAGGTTTAATTCATTAAATGGACTTTGTAAAACAATCAACAAATACATCTCTTTGAAAATTTGGATTCAAATATAGAATGAATGAAATTGCATGTGCTATTTTAAAATGCTGCTTCTGCTTTCCATTTGAATTTTGCAAGCCCCTGTAGATAAAAACCAGGATTGAAATATCAGTTAACACACTGATCCTGGCAAACCTTGATTCAGATGAGTGATTTCATTCGTGACAACAGTTCTTTAAGTTTCTGTAAATGTAAATGTAAAATTAAACATATCTGTGAATGTTTACTGCACCATCAGACAAAATTAATGAATCATTAAAAAATGAATGTCATTAGGTGTTCACTATCCTGGCAGTGGTGTGAAGTTTTTGTGTAGTGTTGATTGGGATGTAGGTAACCCACAGCTACACAGACCAGAAACCTATGTATTCATCTCTCTCACCTCAGGATGTGTGAACCTGGCAATAAACTGTGAAGGAGACCTTCCTGGGGTGGGGGGGAAAAGGCCTCCCCAAAATTTTGGCTGCCTTTGCAAGTTCCTTTCAGGTTATTTTCTGAAGATATCAGAAAGGCTGGCTTGTTTATTAACGTGTTGCCATTTGAGTTACGGTCATACTGGGGATGACATCAGAATGTCTGTGGCACAGGGGCAGCATTTTAAACAAATTTTTACAGAAGAGATTATGCTCTCAGAAAATCACACTGCAACAAAACACTTCAGCAACCTAAAGGTAAAATGGAAAACAGCAAGAAAATGAGCATTTACAACTATTTAAAAGCATTAACTTTTTTTTTTCACCTGTGATCCTCCTTTCACAATAGAACATGCCAAGAATGTTGACTGCACATCTATTCATAAGATGCTGATGTTGTGCTAATGGCTGTTTGTAATCACTGTTAGCGGTGACAGCAGGCTGTACAAAACTTACTTTAGCATTTCTAGTCAGCATTTTCCCTGTGAATGATGAGATCTGAGGTTTCTGGGGTAAAATCCTGGCCCTCTTGAAGTCAAAGGCAGACCTCCATTAGTTACCATAGGTCAAGGCTTAGATGCTGAGGGTCTTCTGGATGAATGCATCTCATTTAACAAGCCATGTGGCACAGGGACTTAGCTGCATTGCTTGCACATACTGGTAGCTGCAAATATTCTGCTCTTATTTAAATGAGGTGCAACATATTAATAATTGATTTATTTTTAAATTATAAAGAGAGGGGAAAGGGTAAGGACAGCACTAGAATTCAGCTCTCCTATTCAGGTACTTATCCCTTTTGCTGGCATCTCTATCGAGAAAGGCCTTTCTTACAGAGGATTTCTTACCCAACTCAGTTACAATTTGCTTCCTGAGTGGAGGGCAAGTGTTTATTATCCAAGGGCAACTTTGATACCATGAGTAGTTTACATAAGCAACGACCCAGATTAACCTGGTCCAAACTGGCATCTGAGGAACCCTTCTGCTGATTAATTTGCATGTGCCCTGATAAATTGAATATTTTAACATGAAAATTTCATAGGTTATACTCATGTGAACTAATATGCGGAGTTTAATGGCAAATAACGCAGTCAGTGAAGGCCTACTTATAATAATTTATTATTGGATTTTGTGTGTGTTGGTGGTTTTTTTCTTTTTAAAGAACTGCAGAGATTGTCCTGGGACTCCTCTCGACCCTGTCTCTTAAGAGGGTAATGGTGACTTCTCCTGCTTTGCCCAGCAACAGCACTGGGGGTGGGAAGGTGAAAGTATCCTTGGAGCATGGCACAGAATATCTGTTTGGTAGATAATTGCTGCATTTAGAGAGGGTACAGAATTAATGGTATGGTGTCCTTCTGGCAAAAAAATTACTCGTGTTAGAGAAGTGGTGCTAATAGCTCAGAAAGCCTCAGCAAATGCAGAAGTTTGCATAATTGCACAAATTTGGTCAGTGTAAAAGCCGTGTAAAAGTAATGATTTCTGATGGTAGTAAATCAAATGGCAAGTCCTTCAGTTCATAAAGGATTTGTTTATGTAAATTCTGGAGTTTACTGAAATTGGACTCTCTCCTTTTGTTTTTTTACTAAGTGCTCTGGGGCAAAATGTTCTTTTGCCTGCAGTTACCAGTTTGTGCCTTCAGGCAGGATGACTGGCTGTTGCCCACACCTCACATCATACAGTGAAAATCAGGGTGGCCTCCAGCCTAGGCTGATGATATCTTTGTCTGGAGGATTGGTAAGGAAGGTAGTTACCTCCTTCCCCTCCTGTGAATTTTTGACAGTTTTCCAAAGGTTAATAAATAGAAGACTTTTTCTTGCCATTTCCCTACCGGAGCAGCTCCCAGATTGCTTTTGTCATTTTTTAAGACATGCAGTTGTTGAATTTCTGGCCATTTTTCTCCTGTGATGATTTCCTTTTATTACTATTGGCTTCCAAACAACTCATGTGTGAGGCAAGCAGGAAAAGCATTTCTGTGTCTTGACCGTCTCCTCTGTTGCCTACAAGGGGGAATAAAGGGGTTTCTTGCAGCCTTCTGAGGTCAGTCTTAATTTTGTCCTTCTTGCTCACTGACAAAAAAAAGATGCCCTTTCCATTTTCTTCTCAAAGGAAAGCACAACATCTGGAGCTGAGTGATACCAACAGGCACCCTCCTCCTGTAGGCAGAAAGCCCAAGAGAGCTTAGATATTTAACCAGGAGGGTGGATGGAGACCTGCTAGAGCACATTTGAGAGCATGTATCTTGATTCTGTCAGCCTGAGTGACTGTGAAGGTCTTTCTTAATATGTTGAGTCTTTGTCTCAACCATCTGGAAAAGCCATTTTTGTTGTGCAAAGTTCTTATTATAATTAAAAGTACCCATTTGGTTTGAACATCTCTGTTGTGTTAATGCATTGCAGTAGCTGGGCTGCATTGATTGTAGCAAAGCTGCATCCCACAGACATTCTCAGAGGATAAAGAGGTGCAGTTATGCTGGTTTACCTCACAGTCAGACTCACACCTAGATTTTGGACTTGTACAAAGTTGAGTTCTTGGAGGGAGGGAGGCCTTTGTGTTGATTTGCTTAGCCCTTTGGGAATATGGCCACACTCCTAGCTGGAAAGTTAATAATGTGATAGACTTTAGTGTCAGTTGGTTTGAAGCTGGGGTGGGATCTGTACAGAGTGTGGAAAGGATTTCTAGTGAGCATTTCTTGCCATTCCTTCTTTTGCCCTGTTGTTGTTCCCCACAAAGCTTGGAGCAAGCACTTGCTGGACCACAAGAAAGAAAGCAAGTTTATTTATGGCTGCTTCCTGCTTTTCATTGGTTTTATGGCTTCTGTGGAGCTGTTCCTGAGAACTAAGTATCTCTCAAACAGTAACTTGATTGACAGTAAGTAGATGGGACATTACTCTCCTTGACATCTGCTACAGTTTCGGGCTGTGTACAGCAATTGATGGGACAAAGAAGTCCTCTTGCAGAAGGACATATCATCGCACTGTCTTTCTTTTGGGGAAGAGCAGTCCCTCCTGGAGCATATCAAGACTGATAGATGGCTGCAACTAAAAGCCACACGAGGGTGGACTGAAGCTTTTTGACGCTTTGTTCTTTCACAGAGGTACTGTAAAGAGAGGTGACACAAAGATTTCCAGCTCTCAGCCCTAGTCATGTTCCCTGTCAAATCTACCAAAATCATTTGTTTGCTCAGAAAATGAAGCAGTAATGACATATATTACTTAGAATAAATTCAGCTTATTTCAAAAGCAATGAAATATTAAAGTGAAGCTGAGATTATTTTTTTTAAAGACACATGGATGTCTCCCCACAAATCATGGAATTTGTGGTGACTCATAAATTCTTTATGGATTCTTCTTCAATAACTTTGTGTGCTTTTTGTGAATTTTTCATTCACAGTGTGAACCATCTCTTTTTGGTTTATAGCTAATTGGGTTAGTCATCTTTGTACTATAAAAGGTGATATATGAAAACTGTAGATACTAAATATGGCAAAGGCCTCTGCTTTCACAATCCATTCCCCTAAGGCTTGATGATTGCCTCAGAACTTGAAATGGTTGCCTCAGAATTTGAATCCTAGGCCTGTATCCACATTAATTTTGACCATTGCAGATTATGGACTTGAATTTGCAGTGGGGTTGCATACAAGGCATCCTTTGAGCACAGCCATGACCTCTCTAGGTTCAAAGGCTGTCCTATGCATGCAGCTCCTCTGGGTGATGGCCTAAATTAGACCTTGGTATCTGAATACTAGGTACAACCCTGACCCAAAAGCAGGGATCACAACCCTTTTGGTAAGACTGAGTCCATTGCTCAGGCCAGCTATTTGTTTCTGTGGTAAGTCCTCCTCCTGCACTCATATCTCCCCACTACTGCTAATAGTATGAACAGAGAACATTTTTAATATTTCTGCTCATAAGCCCTCTAAACCCACCGGGATTCTCCAAGGGCCATGTCTGAGTAGCCAGACACACCCAGTGAAGGTTTTGCAGAGAGAGTAAGCTTTATACAATTCATTATTAAAAACTCTCAAGCTCTTTCTTTGACTACTGGGACTGCCCTGATGGTGAATGTGCTCCTGCTTCCCCATCACTGAGCACTCAGGGACCTGTGGGAGTCCCAGAGGAGCTTGCAGGGTGCAGCAGGTCTGGGTGCAGCCTCGTGCCCAGGGCTCTCTGGGGTTGCTGGGTGGGTGCATTGCTGCCGGATATGTTTAAACTCATCTATTTTTCTTTCACTCTCTCCTCACATAATTTGTTTTCTGCCTGTTGTACACCAGGACAATGTAAAGAGGACTCTCTACCTTTTGATTTGTGATAAAAGTAATTCTAAAAATATCCTGAAGAGATCCCCTGGCCTCTCTTCCTACAATATCAAATCCAGAAATCGTATTTTCCCCTTTGCTGAAGAAGAAGACAAATGAATTCATAGCAGAAATCAAAACACTCTTTCACAGGATTACACTCAGAGCAAAGGAAAATGATCAAAAGATTGGAACAATTAGTGTAAGAAACAACATTATGTATAAAATGCTTTGATTTAATGACAAGTAATGTGGAGGCGAGTTTATAACAGTTTACATATTTATGAAAGATGTAAACGTGAGGAAAACGGGAAAATATTTGTCATAACAAGTTAGAGTTTAATTTACATTTACAGAATGATATTTTAAATAGAATAATGTATGCTGAATATAAAGCAAATCATGCTGCCTATAACATCTCTTGAGCTATACAATAGTTCACAGGAGTTGCAGCTAAATCCCTTTGCCATTATATGAAAATTTTCAACTGATCTAGAGGAAATACTAAAATATTGATTTAGGAGAACAGTCTTGCATCACTAACGAGGTGGTTTGAATGATTGAAGGTTGGGGTTATTTTCTGTCACTAATTCCCAGCATCCAATAGTTTTTGAATTTGACAAGATCTACAGAGGGCAAACAATCCCAGAGATATAGTTTCTAGTTTTTGAGCCATGCAGTGAGAACAAACAGCAACTGCTGCAATGTATTGCAGTCTTCATGAGCCTGTGATGGCGTTGCATCTAACTGCTTTGTAGACTATATTTTAGCTTGATGCTTCTTAGGAAAAAAAGATATTTCTTAATTCCTTTTTGCACCAGAAGTGCTTTGATAGAGAGGTGCTAATGTTGTTTCTATCAGAGTGGTTAATACAGTTCCAGAGAAACAATCTGTTAGACCACCTATAGCAAAAATTTTTCCTCAGCCCTTCATTTAGAAATTTCTCAGGACAACAAAAGCAGTGATTAATTCTCAAGCAGTCTACTGAGGTGGGCAAGCCTCATTTTCCAGGCTAGGCTCCTCAGAAAAAATGTTAAAGCTCTTCCCACTGCTGTATGCACCAGAGTTACTCAGCACCTTCCAAAACCAGCTTATTTGTGAGTGCCTACAAATGGGCTTAGATGCCTTGCATTAATCTTCTAGATAGAAAACTGTACCTTTACACTCCAGCCCAAAGGAATTGAGGACAAAGTCAGCACTAAAGTGTAAAGTACAGCTGTTTTTAGCTCTACTCCAACTCTTATGCCTTTTTACTTTTAAACAGGCATCCCTCATTCTACTGCCAGTGGTTTCTTGAAAGGTTTTTCAACAGCACCTGCCTTTCTCTCAGCCCAGGTGAAACTTTCATGCTGAATGTGCTCTGGGCAGGTGAGGGAGATGGACCCAGCCTGCAGGTCCATGGGCAGTGATGCTGCCCCAGGGTTTGCACAGACCAAGGCTCTGCCATCCTCAGAAGTGGATGCCCATAGCAGTGCAGACCTCCTGCAACCTCATCACACAGCTGGGAGCTGGCACTGCAGCTCCTGAGAGCTTAAGTGTGTCCCTCCACAGAGGTCTGGCACTGAGAATAGTCTGGAATAGCATTTCACCTGATGGGGAGATGTGCTGTAATGGAAGCAAAGAGATATAGTGCCTGTTTAAGGCTTTCAGAATGTAGTCATGCTTTGCATTATGAAATTACTTACACCAGTGAAGATAACACACTAGCATGCAATTTGCTGTGTAGGCTCCAGATATGAGTTGGGAATGATGAGATTTGAAGGAAGAGCATTTTCCAGAGAAATGGAGCTCTTAGAGTACTAAATACAAGTAATTTTGCTTTAAATTTTACATGCTTAGTAGAAGGGTGGTCGAAGGTGATGTGACAGATACATGCATTACAGCCACAGAATATATGAATGCGTGATTATGTGGATTGGAAGTGATAAAGGAAATAAATGTAAAGAAGAAGAGAATTTTTTAAAACCAGAAACAGAAAAAAAACCAGTAAGAGGCAGGTAACTTAATAGTGGAGAAAATCTTCCCTGACTTACCTCAGTTCACAGGTCTACATTAAAATTCAGGAGAGGTTTTAGGCCATCTGCTGATGTAAAGCAGGTTCAGTGCCAAGGAACACCATCTTGGTACAAAGCAATCTGCCTTTTATTATTCTATAACTTGTATGAAGTTAGCTTAATTCCTCTAAGGCAACTAAATATGGTATTATTAAATTATCTTAATACAACCATGGTAAACAAATACCCATACTACTAATATAAAGGCATTTTTCTCTATATAAGGTAATGAATATATTTATTCCCTGTTTTGGAACTCATCTGGCTTTCTGACTTCTGCCTAAAGAAAGCTCCAGGCCACTTCTTTTGAATCTTTTTACTTCTAATGTTTTCTGGAAATCTTTATTTTCTATTAGCATAACCAAACAGAGCAAATGAAGCCTACAGCTATTACTTGGCTATGCTAAGCTCCTTCATGCATTGTTACATTATTCTGGATATCTAATTGTTGTTCCTTGTATTATCTTTTGCTTAGTAATACATGTAGGACTACAGAAAGACTTAAGATTAAATGATAGGACTGCACTTAGCTCAGTCTTTCTGCTGTTCTTCAGCATTATTTGGGATTTAAGTCAGTCATCTAAGGATTCATCTCCTAACTAGCAGATAGGTTTTCTTTGAATCATTAAGTCTCACAGGTCTCTTCTTCCCACATCTCTGAAGTGGTTCTTTAATTTTAAGCTCCTGGCGTGCTCAGATAACTTTCTTACATGGCTTGACACAGTATCAAAGTCCATTACTCACTTACCAACCCTAATCCGTCCTCAGGCCTCCCTGCAGTGGAATGAAGCTGAAGCACCAGCCTGTCTGGGAGTCAGCCAAACCCTGGCTAAGGGAAGCTTCATGCAAAAGGACTTTTAATAAACAACAAAATCCCCTCATTTGCAAGCTCAGTGCTGGGGGCAAGGGTTTCTCTTGTGCTCACAAACTCAATACAGAGTTGGGGGGCACGGGAGAGAGGGGAGGAGGAGAAGGAATAGAAAAAAGGCAATGAAATTACATACTTCACTACAAATAGCAGTCTGACATAGATTTGGAGTTTTTGGTGATTCAAAAGAATTCAGCAGTGGATTCTCTAAATCTTCTTATTCTGTCTCTACATATATACATGAATACATTTCCTTACACACACACAGACACGTGAAAACCCCCTATGTGCCATAGTCACACTGCACATGGCTGTGGATGTCTAAGTGCAGTAGTCCTTCTCAGGGAGGAGAGCTGTAATGCTTCACCAAAAGGTGTTTAGACAGAACTTTGAACACTGTAGCGGTAGAGCCATTCCAGCAGTACAAACTTGGGGAAGATGAACCTCCCTTAACTTAAATGAACTCTGTGTAGGTTGAAAAACCTCTTTTCAACACTGCCAAATCTTTGAAGTGAAAATCTGCACGTTGTGAGGGAATGATTGAAGTGTGAAAACCACCTGCCCATGAGAAGCCTATAAAGGATACCCACCTGCTCCGATCAGTGCGACTGTGTAACACGAGCCATGGCTGTGCTGCTCTCTCTTTATAACATGTATTTCTCCAGCCCCCAGTGTCAGTATTCAGCTAATGCTGTAGCACTGTGGAGTTGCCTGTCAAATGCAATGCCACAAGACCACCCTGACTCCAAAAAAGGGCCATGGGACACAGAACTAGGGCAGCCAGATTTGCTGGTGGGCTGGCACTGGGTGAGAGAATAAAAAGCTTCATAACAGGACCCAAAGAAATGTCTTGCAATGAGCAGAGATCAGATATGTGAGTGGTGCTGTTTCGGTTGTATGAGCATGGCAAAATACACAGGGAACTTGGGTGGGAAGGGATGTTGACCCAAGTGAAGGTTTCCTCTGTTTTTCACTCAAGGGAGAGACACCCTCCTGGTTCTGGTTTTGCAAGACTTTTCACAATAGAGTTGGGCCCCTGCAATCCCTTTGGCCAAGGGACCAACATCTTCCTACACCCACCTCTATAGTCACAAAGCACTTGAGAGGGTCCCATTCAGAACACCAAGATCGTGCTTGAAACCTCAGGCTACATTTCCCAAGGTTATGCAAGCCCAGTCTTGTGACTGGGGTTTCTCTCAGTCCTTATCAGCTGTTCTCTATCACAGTCATAAGCAAGATTTCAGGAAAGTCTGATCGAAATGAAAGGATTGTGGCAGGTGATACAAAGTATGTGGTAGATGATGCCTGAATAGAGAGTAAAATAACACTTGGATGGAGGTACTGTTAAACACTTGTGGTAGGTAGACATTTTTTTCTGCAGGGACAAAATAAGCTTTTTTTTTTGTAAATTTTTTTTGTTTTGCTTGTCTGTCAGTGTTTGGTTTTGTTTATTTGCTTGTTTGTGCAGGGTTTGTTTGTTTTAGGTTGTTTTTTTGATTTTTTTTTAAGTACCCTCATGCTTCAACTGTTACCATAAAGCAACCACTGTGTATTTCTAAAATGGAAAGCACACTCTGATATCTGTTTGGAGATTTTGACAATGTGATTGGTTGAATGTTCTATAACTCGTGAATTGTGAATGCCCTATAAATATTTTAAAACTCCAACTACAGCTGCAGCCTCACCGAAATCCATACTGAGATTTCATTTTTCTGACAGATGCCTTTGTAGTTGCAATTCTGTCTGTTCTTGCTGTTGTAAACTTAATCAGGGAAAAAAGGTCACCTCTGGTTTGAACCTAATGTTGAGGTGTTTAGTTTAAGGCTGTATTGCAGTTGTCACCCCCTTCTTGCACAGTCTTGTAGTCTCAGACCATTTTACCAGACCAATGGGCTATGGATCCCTTTGCAAATCTTTACATTTTCAGGGATTAGTGACACCAGACATTTATTCTGATGCTGTGGGTGGCTATCTGGAGCGTACAGACCTCTGGTAAAAATGGTGCCTCTTCTACCTGCCTTCTTCTTTTGGGGTATGTTATGTGCAGTGTCCTCCATGCCTCACACCTCAGGCTCCATGAGAAATGAGTGACAGGGACAGTCCCCTGGACAAGTCAAGTCTGGAAAACATGGCCCAATTCCCTCCTTAGTCATAGGTGCTGTAAGTATTTGCTATACACTGCAAATTGATTATCCCTATTTTTCAAAAAAAAAATGGTTATAATAACATTTCCACACTGCAGAAGCATGCTGGGAAGATAATATCCACTGAGGGAAGAGAAGGGTTTAGACACAGCAGTGATTAGGATTGGATTTGTGCATAGATCAATGACAGTGAAACACCCTTGAATAATCTCTGCCTCAAAGCAAAATTTGGCTTGCCTAATGTTCTCATTTTGTCTTGCTGGGTGACTAAAAGGTTATGATAATCTCAAGGGATCCTGTAATTCATCCAGTAAAACACTGTGTGCAGTAGGGATACTTCTTCTAGATAAACATGAAGGAAAGCAGAGTTTCAGGACTCAGTGACGGAAGGAATTTCCATAACAGTTTGGAGTACAAAAGGAATACAGCAGTGCCATTTCTGTGAGGGTCACTGACAGGTGAAAGTTAACCCCAGCCTGTGTGTACCAAGTAACAGCAGGACTAACAGAATGAAGTGTAGCTTTTAAAAAAAGTACCCCCTAGCATTCAGCATAATTTTCTCTTTGTCTTACCCATGGTATTCATGCCTACCAACACCTACCAATTGTCTACCAATACTTGCTAGAAGGCTTCTAGGCTGATCAGGAGTTTAAAAATAGATTTTCGTATTAACCTACATTCCGTGATATATATGTGGCTTTTACTTTTGCAGACCTAGAGCCTTCCACAGTCTTCCAAATCCTGCACTTTTCAAAAAACCAAAACCCCTCAGTTGACTCACTGAAATATTTCAGAGAGTCACTCCAGTTGTGTCTTGTTTTCTGCACTCTATAATAAGTAACAAGGAATTGTGGTTATGTAATTTGTAAAATTGATCTGCTAACTAAAAGTCTGATTCACTGACAAAGAAAAAGTAAAGGCAAGGGAAATGTCTTCTGTAAAGGTTAAGTGCATAATTTATTTGCAACAGAGGATTGTAGATCTTCCCTGCAAAGTTTTGTATATCTGAGTAACCTTGTGAAAATGAATTTTCTTTATTTAAAAGCTGTAGTTCTGTAGTTAGTGAATTTTCTGAATCCTCTGCTGTGGAGGGTCTCTGGGGTAGACTCTGCAGTGCCTACTGACATGATTACATTTGACATCTATCAATTCATTCCATAGAGATGTTAACTCTCAATTCTTCCCTACCAGGCTACCCATTTTCACAAAACTTCTGGGACCTTTAATATATTTGTTGAACTTTACTTCTTTGTCAAATTTTGGTGAGTAGCCACAATCCTAAAACGGAGCAGAGTGGACACTCATAAAACATAGTCCCATCAGATTTGTTTCACTAGAATCCCAGGTGTAAAATAACAGATTAAAAATAAGCAGCCAATGAAGAGTTCTGTGAATCCCATTTCCAGTGTTTTTGAGGACATGATGATGCTCTGCAGGGTCTCAGCAGAGAGTTGGCATCCACAGCCGGAAGAAAGAGCAGTGAGAGGAGATTTAGGTAACAATCCATAAACTGTTTGGGATTTGCTGTTCAGGATTCTCTGTACACAAAGTGAGAGAGATGGCAAAGGAAAAATTAGAGCAAAACTTTTCTGAGCAGGGAGCAACTGCAAGATGAGGTAAAGCTGGAGATGGCACAAGGAGTTCGCTGTCTTGCTCTGTGCCTTCTTCTTTCCGGGGACACATGAAGAGAGGAAATGCAACTCTCTTCTTCCTTATACTCTAGTTTTTCAGGCTTTGCTAACAGAGCTGCTTTTCTACATTATGAATCTGTTGCCTTGGAGGGCAGATGGGCAACATTAGTCCATATTGTGCTCCCCTCTGTAAAGCACAGCAAAATTACATCCTGGAAAGAACACAGGCTTGATTGCTGCATACAGCAAATCTTGCTCGAATATGTAGTGAGAAAATCATTTGTGTAACTTCTGTATGTGGCAAGTTAGTTTTGCAGTTTGTTACACCCATTCTAGAGCACAAATACCCTTCACGAAAGACTACAAGATGAAAGAGAAGACATAAATCTCTAATATTTGCAGTCATGTCAGATTCAACTAAATAGAGACTTGGATCTCATTTTCAGCAGCCTGCAACCTGTGAGTCTACCAATGGCAGTAAATTAAGCATCACAAAACCCTTTCTAGAGAAAGATGAAATGATGTTTAAGCACCCCACCAGTTAATGGGTGATTAGCGTGTGCCTCTGTTCATTACTCCATCAAGAAACTTGCTCTCAGTCAAATGACAAACAATGAGAGATGCTTTAATGTTTCCTAAATTATTTTGTGGTAATTAGTCAGCTGCAATCCCAAGGAAGAGAATAAAGTGGGGATTATGCCAATATTTCCTGAAGAAATATTTGTACCCAACACTGATCACCTACAAACATGTTCATACTCTGCAGTCCTGAATGTGTCTGGGAGGATGTGTGCCTATACCAGAGTCCTCAGTCTTTACTATATGCAGTCTGAGGATTTAGCAGCTGAGCATAAATGCCAGAATTCTGAAACTTTTTACATCTTAGGTGACAGTTCACAGCTCCTGCAGAGCAGAATCCTACAAAAAGCATAATTAGGGGAACTTTTATGAATTCTATAGGCTGTGTGACCTCCACTGTAAGGTTAAACCGTGCAACCACAGTTGTCCATTCTATTTGCCACCATTTACATTGATGACTTGATATGTCTGTCGGTTGTTTACTGTCATAGCAAGGTGCTTGCTTGAAGGTTTGTTGGCAAAATTTGAAACCCACAGAAACAATGCCATGAATTGTGGCTGCTGTGCCTTAATATACCTGATGGGAATGCAGGGGTGGATTTCAGTGTGGAAGCAAAAAACACCCCTAAAGTTGAATGTTTACAGTGAATTCCATAAATTCATGAAACCTTTTGAGTTTGTGTATTTGAAGACTTTTTGAAGTTTGATGTTATTTTATCATTGATAATGAACCAAACACCAGAGCACTCCATAATTTCCTTGACAGCTTTTCTATTTCCGGCCATGAAAAATATATTTTTTTTCTGTTGGCATAATTTTGCAATACTCCCCAAATCTTCCATGTTAATCTAATAAATGTGTGTTTATCTACTGCTAAGTACTATGTGAGTCAAAAGTAATTTTGTTTTGTTTTGGTTTTTTTTGGTCTAAGTACAGTTACCAATAAAACAGTGTATATTCTGGGGTATTCTGGACAGGTAATTGAACAACTGGCAGTAGTCCTGTCAATGAGTACAAATTGTACCACAAAAGGCGGTTCAGCAGCTTTTCTTCTGTTGTTGTAGCTTGCACAGTGCATCCATTTTCCCCCTCTGTCTGAATCAGGCAGCTGTACAGCAATTACTGTCAGCATAAATTGAGCAAGCTTGCAAATTGTCTGCAAAGTCATCCAAGAAAGCAACTTTATCCTTTAAGGTAACTGAAATATTATGTTGATCTTATATACAATCATTCATATAATTTATAGGATTTCACGGGACAAGTTAAGTGCACTTTATGTGTTTTATCTGGATGACTCCTAATGCATGGAAATGTGAATTATTCATAAGTTGCCTTTTGGTTATAGGAGTCTTTATATAGCTTTTGTTTGCTAATGCATTTGATAGGCTATTTTGTGCACTAACACATTATATAGATAATGCTGGCAATAAATTAAATGCTAAATTATACATTCTATAATTCTGCATTAAGAGCTAGTACAGTCTGCGTCATCATTTTTCCTCTGCTCTACTTCACAAATCTAAAGATAATTGATACTGTGGAACTATCATCTAACTCATCAAAAACACACTGCCACTGAACTGTTACTGTGTATGCTGATGTAGAACTGGCATTGTTGAACAGTTTTTTTAAGCAGTGAAAGCCTAAATATCTAACATGGAAGCTTCAATATATTACCTAGAGTCCATGTGGGGCTTCTTAAATGTGAACAAATAAAATTTATAGTTATCATCCAAACAAAATAATTGATAACAAGATCGAGTGCTTTTGTGTGAATGTTGACCTCTAGCCAAACTGATGACCTAACTGCAAAAGAAAAGAAAAAAGAAAGAAAAGAAAAGAAAAGAAAAGAAAAGAAAAGAAAAGAAAAGAAAAGAAAAGAAAAGAAAAGAAAAGAAAAGAAAAGAAAAGAAAAGAAAAGAAAAGAAAAGAAAAGATGTATAGAGCAAGCTCCATATTTTTTTTCACCCTGAAAAACACATGATCTAAAGGATTGCAAACAATTGTTGCTTCCTTTTGTATCACAAAAGGTTTCTTATGGATGGAAACATTGCCAAGGCAACGTCCATAAAAGTTTTCCATTACAAAATAGTGAGTCTTCCCAGGGAACCTATTTGATTTGGTTTATACTGTGCCTTGGAGCAGCTGAGTAGACCAGAGCTCCATTTCACTAATGTCTGTTATGAACACAAAAGTGGTTCCTGCTGGGAAGAGCCCGCCCAATGCTTTCCTGACACGTTGCTCACAGTATAAATGAGCCAAGGTGATTTAGAGAGAACTCTGCAAATGCATATGATGTGGAGGCAGGAGAATAACTGGCTCCAGCTACCTTCTCCCAGAGTCTCTGAGGGAGCAGCTCCCTCACACCTTTCCCCAGCCAAGCATTGCTCTGATAATAACAAGCAGCTTTAATACAATCTCAAGTTTCAAGTGCCTGTCACCAATTAGTAACTGAGTTAACAGCAGTCACTCATGCTCTGGGTCCATTTGCACTGTTGGATGCCCTCAGAGACATCAGCACCATGGCTGTGAGGCAGGGTTTGTGGTTGGGTTTTTTTTGCTTTGTATTGTCTACCTGTCCTTGGAAAGATGTCAGGTTAACATCACTCATGGTCGTTTTTACAAGCAGAGTCTTCTTAATAGACTTTGGCACTCTCAAAGTCTTTATTAAGATTTATATCTCCTCCCTACTGGACTTCTTGATGTAGGATTGGTCTCATACTCTGGGTTTGCACATCTAGGTTGGGCGTATCTGCCCCCTCAAAGGTCAGCATTCAAAGTTGCTGCTGAATGACTTAGAACCTCCTGCAGTTTCCTGTAGACTTGGCAGTGCCTACCCTGCCCCAGGTATATCAAGTGGACCTTTGTGGATTTGAACACCTTGGGACCACAGCATCATTCATCTTAGTGAAAGCTAAAAAAGGAGTAACCCTAGAAGGCAAGTACAAGACCCAGAACGTCCAAATTAACAACAGAGGCAGGAGCAGGAAACATCTTCTATATTAGCTTTTGTATGGAATTTATAATTTTTACTGTAGCCTAGTGTCATGGACATTTTCATAGCCATTTGGATCCTTTGTTCATGGTCTTCTCTACCACATGTAAAATACATTCCCTCACAGCTGCCTGAGCATGTTTTGGTGCCAGCATTCTCTGCTAACACTATGGTTAAGAAGGGCTGGAGTAAATGGATCTCCTGTTTCATATGTAGCAATTGAATCATTTTGTGTCCAGCTTGAGCCAAATCCATGTTCCAAGTCCAGTTTGAGTCTCAGTCAGCACCTGGCTTGGCAGTTCATTTCCAAAAAGGTGTTCATCTGTTGGGTTTGTATCTTGCTTCTGGCAGTGATCAATATGTAGTTTCTTTTTCGGAAAAGGAACTAAAAGGAAAAAAACNCCTTTACACTATGGTTAAGAAGGGTTGGAGTAGATGGATGTCCTGTTTCATATGTAGCAATTGAATCATACAGGAGAACAGCCACTATTTGCAATTTTGTGTCCAGCTTGAGCCAAATCCATGTTCCAAGTCCAGTTTGAGTCTCAGTCAGCACCTGGCTTGGCAGTTCATTTCCAAAAAGGTGTTCATCTGTTGGGTTTGTATCTTGCTTCTGGCAGTGATCAATATGTAGTTTCTTTTTCAGAAAAGGAACTAAAAGGAAAAAAAACCCAAACCATAATTCATTAAACCAGTTGAACAATACTGTGAAGTCATTCTAGGTGCCTATGAGCATCTTTGTGAGTTGTCCAGTCTAAGCTGAGTCTGGTCTTTGGTTGCATAAATAACAAATAATTTTAATTATGAACTTCTCAAATGAACATTTCATGAACATTTTTAGCATCTGGCTCCAAAGTAGCTCATCTTAATTGACTCAGAACTGCTTTTCCTTAGTTTTTTTAAAAAGTAGCAGTTAGAAATACAACTAAAAGCCAAAGAGGGTTTGTAGTGCACATTTTTCCATGTTCATGCAGACCAACAGAATTCTTACCTCTTTAGAACCATTCACCTTCATCTGTTAAACTTTTCCCATTCCTCTTGTATGAATTCACTTACCTCCCACTCTTGATGTAAACCAAAAGGATCCCATCAATAGCATTGCACCTTTCTTAAGCATCCCCAGTTATCCTCACCTGTGAATTAAGCTTTTAAGTAGTTGAAAAACAGTGAGTGTGTTAACGTTTAATGAGTTAAGATTAACAGTTATTACTTGAAAACTATCTTCATTGATTTTTTTTCATTTGCTAATGGTTTCTCAGCAATGGGCTGAAAATGTTCTCTTTTCCCACTGCATTATCTTTCTTTTTGTTGTGGATTTTTATTGCTTCTGATAGCTTAGTTGATTTAAGCATATTCATTCAGACGAGTTATATTTACCAGAAAAAAATGCAAGATATTTCTAGTTCTGAAAAAGTTATAAAATATTGGGGGGGTTGTTTTGGTGTTTTGGGTTTTTTTTATTTTAGATTACTTAATTTTTATGTTACCATTTCAGAGCTTTTCTGAGTTTCCAGGGGAACTATAGGTTAAAAGTCATCAGAGTGTAGTTATTAAACTCTCTTCAATTAAGTGTGTGGAGGGATGAGCAACTTTGGAGGGGATCCAAATCTTCATAAACTTTGTGAATTAGAATATAAGCACATTTTAAAACACATGATTATTCAATTAATCTCTAAGAAAATGGGAGTCTTGTTTCTATATTACTTCATATTTATGCTTATGAGTCTACAAGATATTTTCAAGTGCAGTAAAATATACTAAGGATTAATGCTTAAGCTGTAGCTTAGAAACCTGTTTCTCTGTTATCTTCTTGTCTTTTCATACAAGGGAAGATTTAGGATGAAATACTCCTAAATGATAATTCTCCTTTGACATCACCTGCAGTCTGATGTTACCCCATACTTTTCCCCTGGAGAAGTAGTTATACAGCAAGAGCTGTAGACTCATATGTTGCACAGCTTCCTGGGGTTAGAAAAGCAATTCCCTAGATATTCCTATTGCTTCAAGAAGTAAGAGGAATGTGTACTTGCCGCCTTGAATTTGTCAGCAGAGATTACTCACTGTCTCTTTTGGTGTGCCCTCACTTGTCCACACTGAAATCAACGTGGACTTGATTTGGCTTTTGGGTTGGGTTGGGTTTTTTCCCATTTTCTGCTTCTTTCTTCTCTGCTTTCCTTGTTGGGAAAATATTTTAGAGAAACCAAGAGCTGAGGATTTCAGCTTCCCAAGTTATTTTAAACAGCAGTCAGATCTCAAAAAAGAGCAGGTCTAATATCTTCAGAAGTTCTTTCCTGCCAAGTTGTAAATTGCAGAGTCCCCCAAATATGGTGTGTAGAATCATTGTTAAGGAGATTAGGCCAATTTGTGCAATTGGTTCTAGAATCCCCTAATTTAATAGAAACATGAAGTAAGTGTGGTCATCCTGAGGAGAAGAGAGAATATTAATGAGGCAATCATAAGATTTGATCTCCAAAAATAATTTGATTAGTTTTTATTTGAACAGGGTAATTAGAAAAAATTACTTACATTTTACTGATTTCATTTCCTTTAGCCTGTATAAGGGCATAAAAATTAGAAATAAAATGTCTATGTGGAATACTGATTTAGGTATATCTTCTTATGTTCCCTACTTAAATTTTGTGTTCATCATTATTCTTCATGTATTGCAGTGCTTTAAAGCTGAGATTTCTGAGATATACACTTCCCACTGACATTAATGGGGATGGTACATCAAAATCCACTAGGTGGCTTTGAAAATTTCAGATATATTTTCAGTCTACTGTGGAAATACTGCTGAATTTATCCTTACACCTCCCCTCGGAGACAGGTAAATATCCTTTAAATATATTTTATTGAAGTTCAACTGTGCAGAACAGAGATGTGAGAGACATAATGGGCCTAATCCTATTGACTGATTCTGGCATTGGAGGCACAATCATGAGCCAAAACCATTAAGCATTCATCAGCAAAACTAGACTTCTATCATAGTTGCCTAATACTATTTAAAAATATGATTTAAAAAAAAATCTGTGGCACTCTGATTTCTTTTTTTGGCTTGCAGAGGATGGGGAGTGCATTCATATAATCTGAAATGTAACCCAAACTGTGTATTTATAATTGGTACTATAGTGCTTCGTGGGAGGCATAGCTCTTGAGCTCATATTTCTTTCTTCTCCTTGGCAGAACTACATATAGTTTTCTCTTTTGGATTCAAGAGCAGCTCTGGTCGTGTCCATCACAAAATAAATCTCCTGGTTACTGTGGGCAGTCCAGGTAACCCATAGATAAAATGGGCAATATTGCCTTTAATTTCTGGGCAATTCCTCTGCACTTTATACCTGTTCTTTCCCCTTTGTCCACCACTTCCCTAGGATACTATGTCCTGTTTTGGGATCCCTGGAAAGGCATCGATAAACTGGAGTGAGGCCAAGGGCTGGGGAAGGGGCTGTGTGAAGAGAGGACGAGGGACATGGCTTTGTCCAGGCTGGGGGAGAGCCAGACTCAACACCTCTTGGAGGTGCATAGCTGAATGGATGACAAGACAGAGATACAGGTTACAGCAGCAGAAAATTAATGAGTTGATGTAGAAGTTAATTTAAATAACTGCATTAATTTAAATCATTAATTTAAATCATTGTGTTAATTTAAATCAATATGTCTTCACATGAGAAATAACGACACAACGAGGAGGCCTCAACTAAAAGTGTTGGAAAAAAGCATTACAAATCATGGATTTGTTGTGACTATGACAAGAAATTACAGGCTTCAGTAATGGGTGATTCACATCAGACATTAAGAAACAATGGTAATATTAAGCAAAGGAGAAATAGAATAATTTTTCAGTAGTGTGGGATCCCCAGTACTGAGGGTGTTACAGGAACATCTTTCAGGAATCGCCTAGGGGGAGTTTATGTAGCTTTTTGGAAGGATAGTTAGACAAAATAATTTCTCCTGGGCTCTCTCACACCTATTTTCTCTGGGTTTGTTTATAAAAGTGTAGGGCAAAACTTAGGGTCAATGCCTTGGCTTAGCTGCAGTCTTCTTGTGTGACCTTGGGTACATCAGTTTAAGTGGGCTGTTTCAACACTTTGTCTCCAAAAAGGAGATTATTATCAGTGTTTAGCATGGGAGGTGCAGTGAAGGTATAATCCATTAATGCTTTTAAAGCACTGGTATATTACATTACTGATAAAGAAATGTTGTGGGTAGAGCCCTTCGAAATCTTCATTCGCGAAGCCAAACCATGATGAAAGAAATGTCCTGGTCCTGAAGAATTTGTAATCTAAAAAGATGAAAGAATGTGAGAGGAAACATCAGTATCCTTGCCTTAGGGATGAATGACATAGCCACAGGGAGAAGAGATTTGTTAAATGGGGTAAAGCAGGACTGAGAGAAAACACCCAGATTTGTTGTGTATTCCTTAATGACAAGACCAGGTTTCCTCTCTCAGCTTAAGTGATCGCAAATACAGTGATTTCCTTTCTTTAAGCTCCTCCATAGGTGGTTCTTCACAGGAGTCATTCTTCCTGCCAAAATCAGTGGGAGTAGTACAACCTGTAGCTGTTCAGTTTGACTTTATTTTAAGATGGCAGCAATTATTTTAAAATTAACGAGGCTAACCCGCTGGCGTATCACATCCTCCCGTCTTCTGCCCAGCCACAGCCTTGCTCACACCGATGTCTCTCTCAAAGAGTGGCTTGCTTTGCACTGTGAAGGCACTGCTATTAATAATCCATATATCGGTCATTTGGCATGGCTTCTTGCTGTTTCGTGCAATACTGTTGTTATTTTTGACTTCAAGATTTTTGGACCAGAAATTCTGCCAGTCAGTTTGATCCAACGCTCACTCGTGCTCGGAGTAGTTGTCCTCCAGGCTGCCATGAGTGCTGCATCAGTACCGCTCTTCCTGTTAAGCAAAGATGATCTCTGTGGCTCTGCTGGGTTTTGTAGCATTTACTGAAGCCTGTGCAAAACCACAGTAAGTAACTTATTTATTTTAAAAAAATTAATCGATCTAAGGAAACTTGCGAAAGGCCTGGAGAGCGCTTCACCCTTGGGTGAGAGCTGTTTTCTCCACACCGAGTGAAGGCACACAGAGTGGTGACTCATAAGATTATTGTGCTGTTGGAACAGACTGTCACAGGCTGATGCAGGATGTCACGGCAGGACACCATCTCCTAGCAACTGCCCAGAGTTGTTGTCTCTACAGTTAACCCTTCTAAATTTTCGTGCACCCCAGGATGCCACCAGGATGTGTTTGCACACCAGATTCTGCTGCAAGTTAATCAATACTTCTCTTCCACTGCTCTTTGAACAACGTGGGGCAGGTCAGAGGGCTCCAGCACATTGACTTGGATAAATGGAATGGATCAATCTGTGATGTCAACGTGATTTTCCCCTTCTTTTGCCTTTCTGTTTCTTTTCCCTGTGCTTTTAAATGTAGGATTGTTTCTGCTTTATCATGTGTCCAATAATTCCTATGGTTTCACTGAAGTCTACCTTAAAACATGTTTCTCTGCATGGCTCTGAGTTCATGGTATCCAAAAGGAATATTTTAAAATGATCAAATGGTTTAAATAAGGCAGAGAAAGATCCAGCAGAAATCTGAACTTCAAGACTTTCACTTTGTTATAGACTGGTAGATAGACGACACATCTCCAGGATGCAGCAGCTCTTCTTTCGTTCCTAGCTCCTGCCACATGTTTATACATGTGCAGTGTGACAGTGGGAAAGATGTTTCCTTGCTGAGAGCAAAATTGGTAACAAAACTCCCTGCAAAGCCTTTCACTGCACTTTTCTAAAAAACAGGATATAGATGGTTTTATGGAACTAATTCAATCTCAGTAAGCTAGGTAAAGGGTTATTCTGTCATTGATTTAGAGGTACATAAGAGTTAACAAGGCAAAAGAACATATTTATCAGTTGTGTAATGGTAAAGGGATGGCTCTTGACAAAGTTTCTGTGTTTAGTAAACTGACTTTTGTCTCAGATCATGGCAGAAAATACCTTGAGCCTTTGTTTAACTCTTCTTCATGTTTGATCATTTGTGTTCAAGAGCACTTATCTGAATGGAAAGAAAGCTCTTCATATTTTGCATTGGTTCTGATTTTTGATTCTTTAAGGCATTAATTTAAATGGCATTAGGGAAGTTGGCTCAGTCCTGTTGCTGTTGGAAGTGTGCTGCTCGTGCCAGTTGGGTGTATGAACTAACAACATTATCCCCATGCTTTGGCCTTATGAGTTCACATGCTTGTTGGCATTTAGAACTTTTATACCCAGAGCCAGTGGGAGCTGAGAAACTGGCATTTGCTGAGCATGTGCAACTTAAAAAATTAACTTGAAATTTGAAAATTAAGACCAAATGGAGTCCTCACCCCTCAGGGTGTTTGTTCCCAGATCGAATTGTGAATAACCCAGAGGTGCAGAAAATATATGGAGGCATGCTGCCTGTATTCCCAACATAACCTCACAAAGGTCCCATGATCAAAGGTCCTTCATTTATCTCTACTTACCAGCACTAAAATCCTTGTTGCAAATCACTTCAGTAGTAGCTGCCAATTTATTTTTGTGAATCACCTCATCGCAGCAGCCCTGCTGCTGAGTGAAGAGGTTGTGGTGCAATCTATGTTCATTATGGAAAAAAGTTTTAGCCTCTTCACAAGTTTGGGTAATACTGCAAATTTTTCAGCATCTATTAGAGCTAAAGCTTGAGGCTTGAATGCTAATGGTACTGAAACATAACACTGAGGTTTTCATAAACCTTTTGTACAATATCTCTGCTTCTTTGCCAGTGAAAATTAACCTCTACTTGCACAAAAGCGAAACCTCACCTAACTCATTTAGAAATAGCAGAGGGAAAGAGAAAATCAATCCATAATGAACAGTATCACATTAAGAGAATCTAATTAGAAATGGCTTCTCTTTTATTGCACTGATAATGGTAAGCTTTAAGAATTACATCATTACAAAATTCAATAGCTTATAACGGAGTGCATTTTTTAAAAAGTGTTTAAACTACCAGATCAATAACTTCACACACCACATAATTAAATTGTACAGAAATTCTCAATAAACATTAATGTTAGAAATGTGGTACTCTGTTTTAAAGTAAAGTATGTAAGTGCTGCATATACTTCTAGAAGTTGCCCTGATATTTCTGAAGAATGAGAATCTCTCTTTACACAGTACACTGAGGACAAAGTCTTCCCTTCCTCTTGGTTGTATTGGTCTTCAGCTCGAGTTGGGTGGAATAGTTTTTTGTGTCTATGCACCAGTTTCTCCCTAGAAATGTGATTTGAATTTGCATGGAGGTTTTTAAGGCTGGGACTTGAAGAAGTAGGAAAATTCAAGCCTTTTCAATATGACTTCCAGTATTTTCTTTTCAAATTATTTTCTAATTTCTTCAGAAACAAACAAAACTAAGAATGCTTCTGCTAACTGGAAACAGACCCTGACTGCAAAGGGTTACCTCTGTTGCACAGTCTCTAAACCAGCTTCAATTTTACAAAAGTAAAACACCCAGTAATGAGTTTTTATTGAGTCACAGCACGTTTTGATATGTGAGATAATTCATCAAAGTTTGGATGCAGCTAAAATACAATGATGCGCCGTACACACACAATGTTCTATAGACTAAAGTGTAATTTACCAGTGGTAAAACAAATTTTTTTCTTTTTTTTCTATTTTTTTTCTAAATGCACACAGATAATCCTCACTCACTTATTGTACCCACTCAGGGAGCAGGATATCTAATGTGTAATCTTTCTTTAATGAGCCTATTACTCTGGTTTCTAGGTAGAGTTCCACTGGGCATATCTGTGGGCAGTTTTGTTCACACTCTCATGAAAAAAAGCTCTTAGTAAGATTAGCTGCTGTTTGGCAATTTACATGGCTAGATATACTTGTTTATAACAAGACTAAGAGATAATTAATATACTTTACCCAGAAAGCTTCAGCCATGAAAATAAAGAGCAACAAGATAAAATCAGTTCTGTGTTCATTTTAACCAGTCAAGTGTTGCAGGAGTTTCAAAAAGTTTAGGAAAAGGATTCAAGGTTACACAACAAAAGAATTTCTCTAGCATGGGCCTTGCAGATAAGAAACAATGTGCTGCACATAATACTTCTGAGATTTGAATTAAAACTGCCAGGGATATTGGCAGTGGAGATGAGCACTGTAATGCACTGTTCTGCAAAAGGAGTTCATCACTGCTAACAGAATTTGAATTATACTTTACTAGATTTCCTGTATATGTCAAAAATAAGTAATTGCCAATTATCCTGCTCAAAAGAGCTGGTGGGATACAATCATTTCACTTAAGCATAAGTGCAGAGCTGCAGAGCACTGAGAAAAAGCCCTGCAGAGGGAAAGCTTCAAGAAGTAGTAGCTGATAAATGGAGGTAACTTCAACTAAAGCAAAAGCTAATTTTAACTTCATACTAGCATGAGGATGTTCAATACTACTCAATACTCTGCTGCAGTGCACCAGCTAAAGCAATGGGTTGATTCCAACAACGTGCTTGCTCAGTAAGGTCATACTTTTAACTTTATTCCTCAGGAAAGAAACATCCACAAAGACTGTGGATTGTTGGAATAATTGTGCAAGACCAAGAATGCATCTGGGTCTCTTATGCTTATCACCCTATCCACTAGAGCCTACTCTCTCTGGATGACCAGAAGAGAGCTAACGAGAAAGTATGATTCCTTATATAGTAGCTCTTTTTTTAAATTTTTCTTCCTTTCTGCAAAGTTTATTGAATCCATGTAGTAGCCAGAATATTTATTGGTTAGATCAGAGCTCCAAATTTCTATTCCAGCTTCTGCTTCTACTTCATTTTAGTCAGGTCACTTGTTAGCTTCCCCAGTGGCTGAAATGGAAATAGTTATATAGAGTTTATGGTGGTGCTATGAGACATACTTGTTGGTTTAGATTGATTTGGGATCTTTGCAAGAAAGATGACAAAGAAATGTCAAGTGCTAAAGTACTGCGGTCTTTTCAATGTCTGAAAAGGTTTACCTGGAAACTGTGCACATGCTAAAAAAAGAAAAATGCCAGAACAAATAGTGTGTTATAACCATATTATAATTATATGGGTTTGCCTACAAATATAGCCGCCTTATACAATGGTTGGTGTGACTAAACTCTGTCTGGCACAGGCAGAAGTGTGTTCATCTCCAAACATTAAACAATTCTAATTTTTTGCATGTTTTTGGGTTTCTGTGCATATTTGTGTGATAATGCATTCGATTAAGAAGAGATTTTGTAAATAGATTTCTGCGAGTCAGACTTGATTGCAGTTTAAAAGTGTAAAATGTATCCCCCTGTTTTTTGTTGCCTACACATAAATTCTTGAGAGCTGAGGATAGCAAATGGGACCCATAATAACTGAGTGGGAGACAGGCAGAGAACTACCCAGGAGCAAAGCAAACAGCCCTATACTCTCCTTCATCAGCAAAACAAATGCTCTCAGCTGCCTTCAGTGGGAGAAATGATCACCTAAACCTCACCAAACCCACTCTGCTGTGGTGATGTAATTAAATTATATATCATTAAATACTGTAAGTAGCACACCCTATACAGAGGATCGGCAGATCTAGCCCAGGTGATCCTCTTTGGCATCTCAAGGTCCTGGGGTAGCTCTTTCTCCCCACCAAGTACAGAAGGACAGCTGTGAGCAGGTTATTCTGATGCCTTCAGGCTGACAAGATTTTGCACTGTGGGCTTGTGGAAATCTATAAGTTCCTGTAGCCTCTAGGATCTGCTCAGCACAGGGTGTTTTGGGGGCTGGAGCTGGAGGACCAAAAAAGCTGAGAGGTGCTTATGTGGGCCTCACATCCTGGGGTGGCAGCTGAGTATTTGGTCTCTGTGGTTCCCTACATCTAGGATTGGGTTCCTGAAATAATGGACCAGAATTTCTGAGACCAGCATAGCAAGTGATGAACTTCACCCAAAAACTTAAATGGATATTGGATTATCATTTAAATTAATTTGTGAGTTTTGGCCTGACTTCTTCAAGCTGTTTACCTGACCTGACAGATCTGGCAGCCAGAAACTAAGGGAGTACAAAGAGAGTTTGCTCAGAAATTTCGGAGAGAAGCTATGTTAGGCAGTTGTCTCTAAAAAAATCTGATTAGTTTCTTAGTTTGTACGAATCCTTAATGAAAATTGAGGGGGAAGAGACCAGTAAATTTAGATGTGTGCAAAACTCCAGCAAGATCTGAGATGAATGCTGTGATTGTACCATCCACTTTGGGGTTTTACAAGTAGAACATGGCTTATGGTCTGCAGGGTAATCTAGTGCCTGAACCTGTCACTGGGGTTGTGTGGTTTCCTCTGCCTGCTCCAAGCCCCTGACAGCTGAAATAGCCCCATCACATACACTGAGGTCACTGCAACATCTATTCTTTCGATCAGATTGTGCCCATCTTAAGAAAACAGGTCAGAAAAAAGTGATCTGTCTGATGAAAGCAAAAATACACATCAGGTAAAATCTTTTTTCCAGGTTTTTTTTTTTCTTCAAGTAAATAACATGCACAGAACCTGTTACTCAGCTTGACTGGAGGCTGGATAACTCCTGAGATACATTGACCTCTGTGAGGGGATTCATTCCTTTCCCTTCCATGAGAGATTGTGGCCTTGGCAAGATTCAGCTGCAGAATGAAAATCCAGCCATATTCACAACACTGGCTTCCATGGGGAAACAGCTGCTGCATTTTAACGTCTGACTGGAGAAAAAAGTAGGTTAGAAGGTTTTGGTGTCCCCCCTGGAGCTTCATCCCTGACTGAACAGATAACAACTCTCTAGGAAAGCACTCCACAGTCTGGTGTTTTCATCCTCCTTCCCTGCAAAACCCACTTGCTGCTCTTCCATAAGGAGGTGAGGAGGGTAAACCTCTATAGTTAGCAGATCATCCTAAATTGAGGAGCTTGAGAAGATTTTATTCCCATATTTTGGGTATGTGGCACCTTAGAAACAACTGGTCCCTAACTGTTACTTGACATCCCTTGATGGCACGTTCCATACAGGTTTGATACATGTTTGCAGTGGAAAAAAACCCTGCAAGAATGGTGCCCTAAAGTCAAGGAGTCAGGCTGTATAGGATATCTCTCTCTGAAGAAAGATCCCAAAAAATGCATATTTGGGTCTACGTTTGACTGAGTTATCCAGGCTGTCTTTATACTCATTAAAGAAATAGTGTCTTATTAAGGGTGTAATTTCTGACCCAAGTTCTCTCAGGCTTTCTGTGGAATATGTTGATACATTGCTTTTGACTAGGAAGCCATGGATGATACGGAGAGCTCAGGTGTGGGTATCTTCCTTTGGCCAGATGAAGCTGATGTCCAGGAGCTGGAGCAGCCCTCTGGTTTTAGGACTCTTTGCCATTGCCCTGCAGTGTGCCAAAAATAACTGCACATGTAAAGCTATGCTTTCTTTGCTGAAGTGTGACAGAAGTCTGTTCTCCTCTGTCCTGGAGTTATTACTCAAATACCATCCTGAGGACTCTGGAAGGACTTTTTGGAAATCCACTGTTATTCTTCAGATTTTTTTGTTATGTCTGTCTTGAGAAAGAGTAACAGGCTTTGTGGCTTGACCTCAGCTTCCCCTTGTTATCTCATTTGGCTCACTTGCTCTGGCAAATGCTACAGTGGTTTGTGGGTTTGCCCATATCTGTCCATTCTTTGTAATAAGCACTGAATTGCTTTTCCCCATCGTTTTCTTTCTCATTCAGTGTTCCCTCTGCCCTTCCCTGTTACTGAGGCAAGACAAGGTAATGCAAAGCTCCCAGCCCTCTGGCATCCTTTTTAATAAACAGACGCAGCTTTGGGCACCTCCTCCCACTTTGAAGCTGTGATTCAAATGGTTTAATACTAAAATATATGTTTATGTTGGTCACTCACCTTCATTTCTTCTTCCTTACGCTCTTGGAGCGATACCAACCAGCCTGAGTGATATATTGCATTTTAATTTATTGAACTGTTCTTTCACCTCTTTTCTCAATACATCTGCCTTTGAGAGTCACTCGGCTTCATTACCTGTGAAGTGTCACCTTGGGACGGATATTTCCCCTTCACCTTCTGAAGTGGAAGAGAAATTAAAAGAAATCCATTTAGTTTCTCTGCACTTGGACTGAATCATTTACCTTCTCATTCTCTTTGATCACAGGTTTTGCACCACAGGGTTGCTGCTAACACTTTCCTGTGGGTATCCTGCTTCTGGGGAACTGGGAACTGGGTTATTTCTCACCTTCACAGTCTTGGTTAATTCATCTTCACCTCCCTACCAGCCCCTTTTCAGTAGGAGGTTTGTGGCAGACCCAGAACTTAGAAGTATGTACATGTGGGAGTGACTTTATTACTTGCCTTTTTTTTTTGCCTGAACCTTTTTCTGGCCTAGCCTCTTGCATCCTGCTGGTTAACAGCATTTTGGGGAGGGAGAGGAGCTCTCTGGTAGTTTTGTGGACTTCCCTGGATTCTTATTAACTGGGCCTTGTAGGATGATTTTGTAATTTATTCTGTTTTTTTTTTTTTTCCCAAGGATGTCTGAGGGGAAAAAAAGGATTTCTAATAATTTACTGTGACGTTCTTTGCTATTTAGAAACTCTCTAAAAGGAAAAGTTAAGTGAATAGAAAAAAATGTCTTAAATCAGCATGGCAGTAGGTAAAAATTACCTTGCTGGAGTCCCCGGAGGGTTGTCAAGTCAGTAAACAAAAGCAGATGTTGTGAATGTGAAGACATGGCCCATCCTCTGAAGTGTGAAACCACACAGAGGAAAGGAATTACTGTTGGTACTGCAGGGCTTTGCCTCCCCTGGGCAGTGGGTGAAGGGCTCTGATACTCCCACCTGTCTGCTCTGTGACTGTTTAGTTGTCACCTGTTTACCTAGATACAGAAAATGATTATATCAGGAGCACTATTTCTGCTGCTTCTAGTAGAATATAACCTCAAGATCAATCTGTCCAAAATGTGGCTGCTTGTTGACTCAGTCACTGCTAATTACAGAGTTGGTTATTGTATAATGCTGGAATTATGCAATTTCCTCGTTTTTCCTTTATGCTTTAGTTTATTCCCCTTCTACATTCTATTCTTGGCATCAAAAATCTTATTTGTTCTGTCTTTATTAATATTTTTTATTCTAAAGTCAGCAGAAATGGAAATTTATAGATGTGGACCAGTTTCTGATCTAAATTTGACATGTAATTTCTTCCGTCCTGATGGCTAAATCTTGGACTACATTGTGTTTAGCAGCAACACAGTTGCATTTTTCTCTCAGGCTTCATGGATCTGTTCTTGTTAGACTATCCTTTCTTAGCCCTGCCTGTCAATAACTAAAACACTGTTATCTGATCCCTATTAATACATAGTTCAGCTCATTGAAGTCTTACTCATCTGATGTGATTTTTCCAGAGAACCTTTTGGCTTCCTTTCCGCATTTACCAAATCTCTTCTACCACTTGCTCAGATATTATTCATTTTTGTTACCAACAATGTGCATAATTTTTCTGGTGTGTAAATTAAGCCTTCTTAATTCTCTCAGTCCCTAGAAAGTTGCCTGGTGTCTGTTTAAGGTAACTGTTAACCACCATTCTTCCACCTTATCATGGTGGAAGAGGATGCTCACGCCTCTGCACATGGGGACAATGCAATTGTGGGTGGCTTTTGTTTGTTTGGTTTGGTTTTTATTATTTTAATTTAGCTGATTCTGTTTTGCCTCTCTGTAAAACACAACAGTAGGAAGTTTACCCTGCCACTGAAGGAAATGGAATACAGCTCTGCACTCTTAAGTTCCAGAACACATTTGCAGCCTGGATCAAGCATCATCTAAAAGACACAATAAAACAGAGTCAGACTTTCTGTGCTTTGCATTAGCTGGAATTAGTCGGTTTTGACCAGCACTTCTTTGTATGCTGGGTTAACTGGGGGAGTTCACCATTCTTTCATTTTCTACCCCAATTTTTTGAACAGAGATTCTGATTCTGACATGATACATTTAGTAGCTCCAATGCTGAATGCTTCTGTTGCACTCTTTAATATCCCATATAATGACTTTGTGCTTTATACTGAACTTTAACTTTCATTATTGAGAGATTTTATCATTTATTAGATTCAGCTGTATTAGAAGTGCCCTTTAGATTACATTCTCCTAAAAAAATCTGCATTCATTAGGACTAACCCCTTCTCCTTATTAGCCCAGAGACTACAATTTGTGTCCCACAAGAAAAGACCAGCAACTATTGTCCAGTTTCCAAGCCTTAAAAACATCTGCTCCATCCAGTTCATCCCATGGGGAGACCAGGAAAATGACCATTACCAGCCATCCCTAAACTTCTGTGTCATTACCCAAACCTGTCCAACACTACTGAAGGAAACCCACAGAAACCCCTTTATAAAGAATGCAGCTTTTGAATGAGTGGACTCATTGTAGAGAGAAACTTAAGAGTAGCTTCCACCTGTCCTGTAGATAGTAAATTAAATTGTCCAGTTGGTCAAGATGCTCAGCTACCCAGCACACACAGGCACCTGACATGGGAGGTGTTGTACTGTTTGTGTGACATAACAGGAATGTTGAGACTGTGGCCTTGTCCAAATACAGCAGTTGTTTCATTTTACCATCAGGAGCACACCCTTTGTGTGGAGGGAGTGTGCTCTGCCCCACAGCAACAGAAACTGGGCCGTGTACATGGGGCTACAGAGTAAGGGCTGATGTATCTGGGAACCAGCAGGCAGGGAGAAATATTTTTACTTGCTAATAATGCACACATTGAACGCTCTGTCTTGAGTTTTTCCTGCTTTACTTCAAAGGCTTGTCATCTAGAAGATTCTTGCAAATGATAAACACTTTTCAAGGGGAAGATTTTTGGTTTTCTCACAGTGGAAATGACTTATTTTCCCAGCCAACTCTCATTAATAACAAAAGAAAAAAGTATTTCTGAATCACCTAGATGGCCAGAGTTCCTTGGAAATGAAAAGAACATAATGAACAGAACTTGCTTGAGAAGTTACCGGTTTAAAAGAGAACAAGGAATGAAAGGTCAGGTCTAAGTCTACAAGGAAAATCTTCTGCAGAGTTGTAGTTGATACAAAAAAATTCCTGATTCAACATCCAATACCTCCTCTTTGCCTAAGTAAGAATGTCTAAATGAGCAGATAAATAAATAACTAGAGCAAAGCCAATTGTTGCAACTCACAATAGAGAGTTAAACACTAGAGATGGGGATGAGGGGAGGTAATTAAAACAAATTGGAAATCTTAATATGTAGAAATAAAAATGGAGAACTTTCTGTCAATGAGTAATCTTGATTGCAAAAGTACTTGCAGATGGCTTTCAGCCTTAGAGGGTTTCAGCTGGGAGGTTCCTCAGCAGCACAATTAGCTCTGCGAGTGCTGACCCATTGTAAGTACCTAAACTAATCTTCATTTCAAGTATCTGAGGAATTGGGAAACAACTGACTTTTACCCAAGCTTCTCTCAGGTGTGCTTTGCAAAAGACTCCCAGCAGACAGGATGGAGCTGCTCACAAAGGCATCAGTAATCTTCCCAACCTCATCTGTTCTTGTACAGACTTGTGTTAAAAATGAAAGCACCGTGGTGAAATTAATGCAAAATACAGTTGGGAGCATAATGAAAACTCTTTTCTGATAGTCCTTAGACTGCTGGAAGCATCCTTCCCTTCTCTCTTCCTAAAAGGATATAATTGTCCTTTTTAGTGTTTTGTTATACTTAAAAGAGGAACACACAAGTGTTTTCTACCTTTTTTGCCATTTTTTAGTAACCTGAAATGCAAATTGGATGAGGACAACATGTAATGTCCTCACTTATGATTTTTTTTTTTTTATTTTCCCGCAGAAAAGATATGTTCAGTATTTTAATAGCACCATCTGTCACAGGAGCAAGTGCCAAGCTGCAATATTGATCTTGTCACTTTGGGGAATGGTATGGTATTTAGGATTATAAATAACATTTTTCTTTGCTCTGTTCATGTGCTTAGTTTTCATGTAGAAACCAAACTCAAGAAACCAATCTTATCACCTAAAGTACTCTCTTAGAATCCACAGCAGAGTATCATTAGGAACTGGAGAAGCATTTGTGTTATTATCTGTCACAGTTCAGTAATGTGAATAAATAAGTGATCTATGCAATTTATATAGTGACAACTATAGTCACATCTAAGCAAAGATAATGACTTGCAGTGACCATATGTCATCAATGGGCACTAGTTTTCTCTCTTTAAAAGAGAGATGATTATGCTGGTGAGTTTTTAAATTAAGAACACTCGAGCTGAGGTTACAAAGAAAGGAAGTGCTGCATTTTTTCGCTATTTTATGTGTTGATCACCAGTCTTGTGTCTTTTAAAGGCTCTGTCCCCTTCATATCACCTGGACTATGTTTTAAATTTTCATTCAGTCTGCCTTGAGAAAGAGAACATGCAGTATGTAGCCTTTTTTTTATTTCCAGACAGACTCTCTGGAGAGGCCAGAATGGTGATATCAGGTTGAGGTTATCTGAACCCAGAAAGGTCTCAATGTTCTGCCTGATTCAGAAAGAAACTTTTCCTGCAAGGTTCCTGGCAAGGAGGAGGCAGTTCTCCTGTAAATGTAAAAAATTGTGTGTGTTTCCTTCCCTGTTTACATTTCTGGATGTAGATGCATTTTTTCAGTGCACTAGGCAAAGCTCTGCTGCTGGTTGTGGATGTTTGAAGAAAAAGATGTTGGACAGATGTAAGGGGCAGTGAAATTTTCTGAGTGTTAATTATATTTTCCAGGATTTACAGGGTTGAACATTTGTTGTGTGTGATACTCTGTTAGGCATAACCAACATTTTAATAATATGCCAGCATTTTTTTTCTGCTCCGTAAATTTCTTTCTTTTGGGTTGGGTATTACATGAATTTTGTGCCTGATACAGTAAGATTTCACCTGGGATTTGTAGTGTTAAAGTGTTAGAATAGAAATACTTTAATAATGTTTCTTCTGTTAGTAGTTCTCCTGCTGCTGAACATATATTTATACTCTGCATGCAATTTCACTCACAACTCCAAGGCAGCTACATGGTGCTCCTAAGTACTGCATTTTATAGATTTTCAGCAGTTGTCATTAAACATCTCTCTTGAGGAAAAAAAATACCACATACATTTACACAAAACATCAAAATCTTGTACTAAAATAATCCATTATAATCCTATTCTTCATTTTTCACAGTCTGTGCAAATTGATTTCATCTAAGATATTGCCCAACTATATTCAAGGTTGGGGATGGTTCTTTTATCTGTTTCATTTCCTGTAACCTAAAGAATTTTATGAAGTGCAGTATTTTTACCAGGGAAAAATAAAATCTAGTAAATAGTTTTCTGTATGCTGTGTGTTGGGATCTGGATAATCCATTCTCTACCTCATTGCTTGGTTTTGCTGCCTGGTTGCTCAGCTGTTTCTGAGTATTAGCATTTAATTAAAGTAATACCTGGTGTAGAGGACAGGCTATAGCCACAGATGCAGCAGAAATACATACAGATGGCACATTGAGCTGTTGTATATAGATGTACAAGCAATTTGTAGCAATAGTCAACCAACCACTACACAAAATTTTACATATTGTGTGCTTATGTATATATATTTATATTTATATATGTGTATACACACACACAAACATACACATATATATATAAATGGATTAAGGGCAGTTACCAAAATCTCCATAGTGGCCCTAGCATTGTCTCTGGATTCCAAATGTGATTCCTTTCCTGGTGTTTCCTTTCATACCAGATGTGAGTCCTGGGTAGCTCATAGTCATTGTGTGAGGCTTTGGCAGGAGCTGATCAGCAGCCTTCGAGGCTGGTCAGGCACTGTCCAGCCTGGGGTTTGTGGGAACTCATCCTGCTCTCCTTGGACCTCGGCATTCTGGCAGACAGGAGCACTGTGGTATTCCAGGGTCCAGGATCTTTGCTTCTCCAGCAGGAAACAATGGATTAGATAGGAATGGGCATTATTTACATATTTTTGGAAAAAGAAAAGCAAAATGACTATTTTTTTTCTTTTTGTTTTTTTTCCCCCCAACAAAAAGAGAGTATCTGCCTTGCCTTCTCCTTGCAAAATTGGCACAGAATACTCCTGCATCCATTATCTTATGGCTGTAATTATTCAGTGTTAGTGTTTTCCTATATGTGGGTCACTGCTCACAGGTGCTAATTGCAAATCTAACCTCCAGTGCTGATGCTCCACCAGCTCTGAGAGGCAGTAATGCCTGGCTGCAGGTGGGAAAGTAGACAACAAGAAACATTGTTCTGTTTGGGGCTTGACACAGCCAGCTTTTCATACATACTCCTCTCCTCTGTCTTTTGGTGGTGGAGGGAGCTGTACTGTCATTAGCAGCCAGCAGGGTGTTGTAAGGGATGTGTTTTTACAGTGAATTCAACTCCCCTGGTGCCTTCCCAGCTGCAGAAAGTGGAGGAGGCTGTGGGCTGTCTGGGTCAGCAGGAGCTGAGCTGCTGGGGGGAATGGAGCACTGGAAATAGTCTCCCCTTTTCTTCTGAAATGCAGGGTGACTTGCCTGGCCTGAGGACACAGTGGGGAGATGAGGTTTTGCATAGAACCAGGGCAGGAGGAGAGCTGCTAGGAGTGCAAGGGTATGGGGTGAGAGCGAGTTTTGTAGGTAAATGAGCAGAGGGAAACGGGGGGAAAAGGCTTATGGGAACCTCTGTGATCAAAGAAAAGATTTTGTGTGGTTGTTTCACGAAGAGTTTCGCCCTGTGAGCGAACCACTACCAGCTCTCAGACAGAGTTTTTTAATACAGACAACAGGTAGTTTTTTCCCTTTCGATGATCAAACAGGACAGATGCACAAAGTTACTGAAAGTGCCTGATTAAAACCAAATATCCACCCTTCCAAATGCCCATGCTGATAGTTGTTTCTAAATATGAGAAGTTTTGTCCAGCTGTATGGAGCCCATATGGACAACACTATGCCTGGGAAAAAGGAGCAATTAATAAACCCAGGGAAGCAAAGGAGGATGTGGTGAGTGCAGCAGGGAGCACAAACCACAGCAGAAGCATCGCTCAGAGGGAAGGAGAGAGAGACAGGCACTCTGAGTACAAATTGATTAAGCAGCAGATTTAATCTGAGGTTTATGGGCATGACTATGAAAGAAAACATGCCAGCCTCAATGTCAACTCATTACAGTTAAAGTATTTATATCTGTAAAGAGATTGTACAAATTCACAAATGAAGGAGAGCATGAAAAGTAGCTGTTTTGGAGATAGGGAGAGGTGTAGGAAGTTAGATATTCCTTCATCAGCTTGCTGGTAGTGGCCAGGATGGGTTTGTGCAGACCAGTACCCACTGTGATAGTTAAGAAGGGATGAGTGGGGAATGATTCATGGTCTTGTTTGTTAAGGAAAAGAAAAAAAAGAGCGAAAATATTTTTCTCTGAGTATTAGCAGAAATAAAGGCTAGAGACAAGTACTTTGAGGCAAGTGATCTCTGGTAATAAATTGCGCTGAGTGCCTCTTCATTAGAAAGGCCAAGAGGGTGGTTAGAGGTGTAAAAAATGCCAGTAAGTGCAGCAGGACTTGAGGAATATCCTGCGTCAGTAACGGGCAGATTGAATCACGTAAAAGACAGCAACACTGAAAGCACCTTTCTTGTGCTTAGTGGACCACTGAGACCCACCTCCCCAGAAGTGATTTACTGGCTGCTGGGTGTCTCCCTTCTCTGGTGTGGTTGTCCCAGTGGAGCATCCAGAGCTGAGATGCTCTCTGTTGCTCACTGGGGGATTTTCACCATGGCCATAGTGTCCTGAGGTGCAGTGGTTCCGGTATTTATCCTTAGTACAGCTCTTGCTGAATTTCCTACCCTTGAAATGCAGATTTGGCAGGGGACTGAGCATCCACTGCCTCAGCCATGGGATCTGAGGGGAGCTGCAATCCCGGAGCAGCAGTGGATGCATTTGGGGTCTAAAATGCAAGGCTAAGGGCTGCAGGGTTTCTGGCTGTGATAGCTGCTGTCTGCAACAGAAGTTTGGGCAGACGACCTACACAATCAAAGCATCAGAGAAAATAGGAATGGAAAGGATCTCTAAAGGTCATCTAGTTCACCTTTTTGTCTGAAGGCAAGTTTAATTATACCCATACCATTCCTGAGAGATGTTACATCTCCTCAGCCTCTGCCTCTCTAAATTAAACCATCCGAATTCTTTCAAGTTTTGCCTCAGATGTGATACATTTTTGGAAGTCTGTGAGCCTCTTCTGTACTCTCTGCAACTGATTTGCGTCCTTCAGCAGCCCAGGGCTGCGTGTGGCTGGTACCCTATACACAACCTCTCCAGCTGGAGAGAACTGAGGATCTCCAGCTTTGTTTTGTGAGTCCATAGATGTATTCAGCTTTTCTTTACGATTTGGAGAGAGCTTCCTCAGAGATCATCTTAACGTCTTGAAGAACTCTTGTGTTTGTGTTATGGGCCTTTTTTACTAACTTCTGTCAGGGTAAAATAATGGGCCAAGACTAAATTCAAGAACTTCTAGAAATTGCCTCAATATAAACAACTTTGCGGGGACTGAAAATTAGTACAAAGTTTTTGATAAATGGCAAAGTCTCTGTTTACAAGAAAATGCTTATTGCAGTTGTCTGTGTTAGGTCAGGTCTCATTTAGCATCTTCATTTAATGATCCTGAAGAGGGAGTAAACAGTCTGTTAATGAATTTGTGTGTGGTACTATGTAGGGAGGAACTCTGAGTAATAGGCAGGAAAGAAAAAGACTACAAAGGGACATAGAGATTATAAACACTCATGGATAATGGAGCTAATTTCATCTCCACAGAACACAAATTAATGTGTTTGGGTGGAGTGGAGGAAGGGAATATGCTTAAATAAACTTGGCCTAGTTGAGAGCATTTTATGGGAAAAGTACACTTAGTTTTCCATGTACCAGTACCTACAGGGCGCCTATGAGAGAGTTGGAGGAGAGGGACCTTTTACAAGGGCATACAGTGATAGAACAAGGGGGAAATGGCTTTAAGCTGAAGGAAGGTAGGTATTAGATTAGATATTACAAAGAAATTCTTTACTGTAAGTGTGGTGAGACATTGGCACAGGATGCCCAGAGAAGCTGTGGATGCCCCATCCCTGGAAGTGCTCAAGACCAGATGGGATGGGGCTCGTGGTGTCTCTGCACATGTCAGGGGGGTTGGAACTAGATGATCTTTAAGGACCCTTCCGAAACAAACCATTCTATGATTCTGTGTGATATTTCTCCCAAAAAGCTGAATGCTTGTTCAAGGAACTGCTCAGAATCTTTCCTCTCTGACTGTAACTGGTCTGTGTGCTTTACTACCGAGGAGATATATGAATATACACAAACCCAGTAGGGAAGATGAAGGGAGGACTGGTTAGTGAGACTAGACTAAAACACTCTGGATTGGCTGATTAACTTAAGGGACAGAACAGCCTGTGGATGTAGTTTTCTGCAGAAAAAACAGAGGTAAGAACGTGGCAAAAGGGAAGACGTGAGAAAATGCATTTAAGAATGGCAAAATTATCAACAGTTAGTAAGGTCTTTGAGCTGATCATGTGTGATGGATAGTTTAGTCTGCTGCTTAGAAAATCCTGGGTAATACGTGGGGGAAAAACACTAGGGAGAAGCTGGATTTCTGTGAAAGATGGCGTAGAGGATAAGGAGTGTAAGGAGTGTAATTCTCCTTCTTATTTCTTTTATTTATTTTGACTCCTCTTACATTGTTCTGACAAGAGTAGCACAGAAGGAAACTTAACAGGAATGAGAGTCTGGCCGTAAGAGTCTCTGCTGAGAGCAGGTTCCTTCCATGTTTCAGCCCTTCAGTCCCTTCTGCCAACAGAGAAGAATTCAATGATCAGATGTACCAGAAACTCAAAGATCTGGATTTAAAGACTCACAGGTTTTTGTTTCAAATGATTTCTTCTCTTCCTTTTGTGAGTGTCTCAATGTGGTGGAGGTTTGAATAAAGAAAATTGCCTATCTAAAACTAGAACACAGCCAAAACCTATTCCCAAATGAATGTCTGTGTGTGTGTTTAAAGAGAGTGAGGGAATGTTTAATTATGACTTTCCTTTAAAAAAGCTGGATAGAGAATAGAAAAAAGGCATCAAAATATTAAGCTGGGCCATTTATACAGCAACTGCCTTATGGATAAACAGCAGCAATGTTTTTTAATGTCACAGAAATAATGTGGGAATGAGGAGGTGCATCAGGGCATTAAGAGACGAGTTGGGAGTGACAGATGAGATTGTCATTGCAAAAAGCCTCCATGAGTTCTTTGCCATTAGTATTTAGAGAAAAAGCTGAAGGTCATATCAGAGACAAAAATACATTTTCCTGGGGGCAGTAAGAAATGCTAAAAGGTTTTATGATTATGCCAGAGCAGATAGTTAGGCAATTAGAGCTGTTAAAAATTGACAAGACACAGGATCCAGATGAGTTACATTTGAGAACTGAGATGGAAGCAGCAAGTGGAATTGAAAGCTTTGGCAGATATTTTTTGATCCATCTCCAAGGATGGGGTAGTTTGAGAGGATTGGGCAGAGAGTGGCTAATGTAGTTGCCATATATAAGAAATGCTCATGAAAAGATCCAGTGCCAATGCAACACTTCGTCGAGAATATTAGTGATAGAAGATATTTTGCTTGGACTCAGGGAAAGGGAGTTCTTGGATCATAAATTCACTTGAGTTTCTGAAATACATTATTGTGCCAGAAGACAAATGTCAAGCAAAGTCTATAATTTATCTGACTTTTCTGAAAGCATAGCATACAAAATATTGATTTGCTTAATAAATGCACATTATCTCCTGGAATTGATTAAAAATTAGCTCAGTAAGAACAAATAGTAATGCTGCAGAGGGATAACAGAGACTTGAAGAGCAAACATGTGTTGTGTACTATCTATTAGCATCAGGTGGGCTCTTATATATCCTTGTGCAATATTTTACTTGTTTTGAGCTTTAGACTAAAAATACTGCAGAGGACAAAGAGGGAAATCTTGTCCTTCCTAGTCCCACAGTTCAGGTTCAGTAGAGGACAGAACCACAAGCCTTATTCAAGGTTGTACAAGTCTTTAGACTGTAAAACCTCACGTTCACCTGGCAGAGGCTGCCCCTCAGGCACAATTCCATATTTGAAGGAGCTCATCTCTGTCAGGGGTGGTGACTGGTCTCATAAAGAATTAAGATGGCAAACTAGATGGTTTCAAGCACAGCTGAATGTGATATCAGGAAATGTTTGATAGAAGGTGAAGAATGCGGTATGATAATTTCAATGTTTCTGAGCTGGGCTTCTTCCCCAAGGAGGATTCCTACTCTGGAGATGGGAGTTCCCAGAAGAAACAACAATGGGCAGCTGTTCTTCCCTTTCCTATGTGTGATGCTCTCCTTGTCTTCTCGCATTTCAAAGGGATAGAGGTCAGTGTTACACCGACCCTGGGTGTCCTGAGGCAGTGGACACATTGACTGAAGAGACAATCTTCCCCCCCACCACTGCTTTTGGTTACGTGCATTTCTTTCTTGGGGTGTTTCATCTTCTTCTGCAGACTGAAAAAGCTAGAACAGGTCTTTAGCAGTTGTGATTTTTTGTTTAAATGAGGTGGAACTATAGTCAGACCATGACCCTGTGGGATCTGTCCCGTGGTGTAAAGGGAGCACATATTTCATGCACACCTGTGCTGCAGCTCTCTGTGCTGCATCCTACCATGCCAGACAGCCCTCTTGCACTGACCCAGCAGGAATGCAAATAGGAATTGTAAGTACTCAGTACCTTCAGGGATCCAGCATTGTGGTAATCTCCTCCTCCAGCATAATCTTCATAGCTGAACTACTGTTAATGTGTTTGCTATTCCTCTGCCCTAGCATTTAAATAGTAATTATTAGTGGCATATTCTTTTGGGTGATCAGCCCAAAGCTGCAGTGCAATAGTGTGACCTTGAGTTTTTCTGTAGACAATGGAAATTAGTTGATAATGGACAACAGTAATTGCTTGGATGACAGTGCACCTCTGGAGCTACATCACCACAATACATCACTGAGGCCAGGAGCTTAGCAGGATACAGGGAAAAAAAAGGAATTAACAAAATGAAAACAAGATGTTGAAATGCATAAAAAATGGGACAGAGGATAATACAGAGAGTAATTATAATGTAATTATATAAATATAATTATATATGTAAGCACTGTGGCTTCACTGGGAATGCTTCATGCAGGGCTGGGCTCAGAGGTAGCTGATGACTATGTTTGGAGGCCTGAGTAAATCCTACACACAGGGAAATCCTTAAATATTGGGAAAAAACCTTTAAAAAATTAGTTTTGGAAAGGAGATCACAAGGAGGACATCAAACTGTGACACAGTGGTCTTCAGGTGTCAACCTGTGTGACAGATCTATCCCAGAGAAGGGAAGTGTCCTCAATTTTGCCCCAAGCATGAGGAGAATGAAAAGCAGTGGGTGCGGAGCTGAGGACACTGCAGGGAGGGGAGATGTTTTGTACTGCTGCCTGTCCCTGGGATGATGAGGAACCTGGGACATGAAGGCTGGTTGCAGAAAATGGACCTTTGGCAATGGACCTTGGGGATGGGGCATTTTGGGTGAGTGTTTGAGAGGTGCTGAGGTCTGAAAAAATGAATTGTGCTTTGCAGGGGAAGATAGTAGGTTGTTGAGCAAATAAAACTAAACAGTCATTCAACAAGTGTGTCAAGAAGTGAAAAAGTGTGTCACTGATTGGGGCTGCACAAAATAACCTTAGGGTAGGGTTAGGGAAGGGATGCAAGTGGAGCATAGGGCAAAGGCACCTGGAATGTTGGAACCCTTTTCTCTCACAGTAGAAGAGGACTATCAGGACATCTTCTCCCCTTCTTTACATGCAGATGGACAAATGGGCATGGTCATTGTTTAACAGATACATGAGAAGGTACAGGAAGGAAGAAATCAGGGTAGTAGAAAACAGAGCAATGAGATTTCCCATCCAGCCCCCTGTTAAATAGTTTTCCTTCCTACCCACTCCCTCAGATACTTCCCTCCACCTCCTTCACTTGAAGTCCTGCTACAAGGCATGATCTAGAGAAGGGAAACCAAAAGCTTCTGAACAAGTGGCAAGTCTGACATTTCTACTGTTTGAGTTCAAGTGAATACAAGGACTTTATTTTCACAGAGAAAGCTTGTTGTCACAAAAGGAGCTGAGAGGAAAATTCTTCCAAGTTTGGGAAGAATATCAAAACTAAGAATAGTTCTGTTGTTCTGATGTGCAGCAGCACATTTGAGGAGAGAGAGTCAAACTTCGTGACTTAAGTGAATTTTTCCAGTGTTGGGGATGAAGATTAAGCTGGAAGCACAGCATCCTTTATGAGTTTTACAATTTCTGCAATTAATTATGCTTTCTACACATTTAATTCACCTGATTGTACTTTCTAGTCAGATCTTCTCTATGCTCCTGTTTTTACATGAACAAAAAGCACTCACAATTATCAGCAAAAAAGATGAGAAATATATAGAAAGAGCTCTTGAAAGGAATACTAATAACTCTTAACAACAGATTTGTGCCTTTAAGCAGGTTTGTGAAAGTCTTTTTGCACTTTAATTTGGCTGATTCTGGCTGTCATACAACAAGATGCACTAAACTGATCATTAGTTTGATCCAGTGTAATTTTTTTTGGTGGTTTTGATCTTGTCTGCTGCTGCAAAGATATCCCTTACTTGGAAATGGCCTCACCTATAAGGTGGCTGTACTTGCTCCAATTTTATTACAATAATTAACAGATTGATGCACTCATGCTATTTAGGACAACTAATAGCACAACTAATTACAAAACCAGAAAAAGCCTTTATATTTGACATATTGAAAACCAGTTAAAATTCATTTTTGACCAGGCGATCTGCTTCAAGCTGAGGAGAAAATGTATAAGTTGCATTAAACTGTTATTTTTCCTTTAGAGTTTCTCCAGTGAAAGCAGCAAAATTCTGTTCACTTTCTACTTTTTTTTTTTTTTCATGAAACTTGAAATTGGGTAATATTTCAGTGATTTTTCCATTCCATGGCTTTATTGCTGGGACAATACTGTTTCTGTTACGGCTTGTGAGCAGTACTTTGTATCTGTTCCTAAACAGATCTGATGCATGAAATGATGATGTTCCTGTGCTTTCTCAGGGTTTGAAGTTATTAGAGCTAAGTATTGTCAAGTTTGCTAAATGTTTGGGTGAACCAGCTGCTGTACTGTCAGACCTGAATGTGCAAGAAGTAATAACCCATAGTAAAAAGAATAGAAAAATATATCAGAATTTAAAATTAAAAAAAAAAAAAGAGTTGTGACATTTTAAAAGGGAATATATATTTTTGAGCCCCTTTATGTCTCTACTGGGTTTTTCAATTTTTGTATTATTGAAGTCAAACTTTTCTCTTTCTTCAGGAAGCCCAGAAATTGATTGTTTTCTTCTTTCTAATGGAATTTGGGCTTCTCACATGTCTTACTGAGTGAGGAGTTTAAAGAAATCTCCATACATCAGCCTTTCCTGAAGATGTAGTCACACCTTCTAGCAACCTCTCTAAAAAATGCCTGTGTGCACTATCCATTATCACAAATACTTTCCCTCTTTGTAAATGTGTTTCAGCCCCGAGTAATGGATCAATAGCTGAAGGGAATCCTGTAAAAAAGAGGCTGGTGCTATTCCTTAGTGTCTGACTAACTTGTCATTAATGTTGGCTGTGATTTCGGAAGAGCTGCCTCAGTTCACCCCAGCACTGGCAGAGTTTCCACAGTGGGTAAACCAATTATTGTTGGTTTGCCTTGTAAATGTTGAAAGGCATCTGGTGTTCCTCTGAGGTGGCTGGTGAAATGGAAATTGATGCTGATAATAAACATAATTATAAAGAAGGTTGCTGGAAAGGCTCCTGTTCTGTAAGGGAAAAGTGCTTTTTCGAGCTATACTGTGGATCTAATGAGAATTGGTATTGCCTTTTAAACCATCATACTGAGGCTGGGATGGGATGTCTGATAAAAGTTGCACCCTTTTATGACACTATATTGCAAAAAGTTTGTGTTATGTCAAATGTCCATGATGACACAATGGATTAGGTTGGAAATTCTTTATCCCCGTGTCTCATTTGCAACCCTCTGGATTTGGGCTTTCCACGCAGTTTGGGTTGGTTGTTTTTTTAATACAGAAAGGAAAGGTGTCCAAGACATTCCCCTGGAAAACTCTCCTGAGTTTGGTAAGGCTTAGCTTGGCCAGTCCAAACCATCATCAGGAACCCATTGGGTTGCAAAATACAAATGGAAACAAATATCTGGTTTGGTACAAAGCATCAGGCTTGATGTGCCTACACAATCTAGTGTTGCAAACATTAATGTAAAGAGGAAGAGGATGGGAACACATATTATTCTGTAAGATTCATGCTACATGATACTTTATATGCCAAGTGTTTAGACTGGGGTCACAAAATACCAGCTTTTAAATTAGAGGCGGCTTAGTGCAAATGTCAGTGGTAAAAAAAGCCCAGTTGAAAATAACATTAAATAATTACTGTGAAATTAAAGGACTATTTTGAAGTTGTAATCGAGTTTGATGTGTCATGATTATGTTATTGGTAGCAGTTCATGGCTCATCCAACGTTATTATTGCAGAATCAATGTTTTCATTTAATGTTTTCTGGATCGTTGTAGTCTTCTGTGGTACTTAATTGAATAACACACAAGATTCACTTGGAATAGATGCAGATACAAAGTACTAAATTTCTCAGAGGAAGAGTGTTTTCACTTTGTTTAACCCAAAGCATTAGTTTATTTGCAAATATAATTGATACTGGCTTGAGGAGCATTTCTAGAGTACATTAAGTGGGACAGCCATAACAACAGTATTAGATTTATGGCAGATGAGTGTTAATAGTGCAGTATTAACTGTAATGGATTCTGGACTATAAATATGCCACCGTGTCCCACTATGTGTGGATCAGGAGTCTCATCCATGAATGACTCTTCAGATGTGCATTGTAGGAAAGGAAAAAAGCCCTGTACTTTGAATTACCTCTTGATACTTAGCCCAAAGCTGCGTATTTCAGTAGCTCTGAGCTGCAGGGTAAAGCCCAGGTCTCAGCCCTCAGCAAGGCTGTGGTCTCTGTGTCCAAGCCCAACACTGCAAGAAGAAACAGAACACTGAGTTCAGTGGAGATTGCATTAAATCTCAGCTGCTGGCTGAGGACCTGTGCAGGGAACTGTACCTTTTGAATCCTTGCTCAACCCAAACAGAGATGTAGCATCACCTAAAGCTACTGAATGATTATGTGAACCATTTAAGCTTTTTGTATCTAGGAAGGGTACTTTCAAATGGTCTATGAAAGGATGGGGAGAGATGCAACGCTGTGCGCACAGAAAGAGTCTTCTAACAGGGTGCCTCAGAAGTGAGCACTGGAAAAACAAATATCTGTCCTCTGTGAAGAGAAAAAGTCACTAATAGTAAAAATGGTCTCTTTAGGAATAGGCAGCAGCATACTGGGCAGGTGTCTGACAGAATATTCTTGAGACTTTAAGTTACTTTCTGCAGGATCTCTTGTTCTGTTGGAAACATCTCCAGCCCAAAGCACAGGGAACCCCCAGCTGTGCAGCTCCTGGGTACTGTTGTAATACAAATAACGTATTTTTTTTTTAAGTTGATTTTTCATTACAGTGAGTTTCTGATAAGTTGGCTGTATTGATTGTATGCAACTATACTACAGAACTATTCTATGAATATATGCTTTTTGGTTTGACTTCAGCACACAAAAAATGGATGTTCATTTATGCCGTGTATGCATAGCACTTCTCTGACTATGTAAGGAGGCTTTAAAATTGATGTGCATTGCACTTACTGCCACTTATAGGCACTTCACAGAGCCAGAGTGACATCAAGGAGCTTTAACGCCTGGGAGAAGATGCACAGGATTTTGCCAGTATGTAAGCTCTATCAGCCTTTTAAAGCAATCAAGTGTCTTTGATTATAGAAATTTAAACCTCATTTGCAGTGCAAACTCTGATGAATATACTTAAGTTTCTGTTTCCCAAAAAGGAATTCTTCTGAAGTAAATTAGTTACCCCTTTTCCTCACAGAAGGAAAATCAAAGTGAAGAGACATTCTGCTACCTTGGTCCACAACTCAGTGTGGGCTCTACTCTTTCAGCAGAGGTGTACATGTATCATAAGGGTTAATTCTACCATCTGTGTTTGTGTTAACGTGCCATATTGTCATTGGGGAAAAAATTAAACCTTTAAAGAAGGTTCTCTAAGCTTGCTGCTTGAACCCTCTGTGTTGCTAAGGTATGTATCTCTACCGAAACAGTGATACTGAAAGTTTATTTAGGATTGAGATAAAAAGAGTTTATTTTATTACAATTCATGCCATCCTAATGGAACGGTTGCTAAGAAAGCATTAAATTGTTGTGCTGGGTAGACTATAAGCCAATATTCATTTGCCTTCTACCACTACCATGTAAAGCAACAATCTCAGACTAGTAGTTAACAGTTAAGATGAACTGTTGAATCAGGTCTATGTCATTCTGCTGCCAATAGTATCTGAAGTGAAATCCATTCAAAGAAAAGACCAAATGAAATCATCCTTTCTAGACTGTAACTGCTATTTTTAGAGCTTTTAATGACATGCAGCCTGTCTCTGGCATCTATGAAGGGGGGAACATTGTTGAAAATAGATTTATCTGTTTTTGAAAACTTGTCTATTGGCATAATTATTTTAGAGTACCTATTGCTTATTTTGGTATTGCTAAACTACAACACAAGGTGAAAAGTAGTTAAGCAACTACTCAGTGCTCTGGATTGCTCTATAAGGCAGATGGAATATTTTTTTTTTTCCTGCTGGCCAACTTTTATTTTCACTACTTCAGGCTCTTGCAGCTTAAGGCTCTAAACATCTCATTCTGCAGTCACTTCCCACACCAGCAGAAGTCTTGATCTACAGAGGTGAACAATAGAAATGAAAAGACTGCTGATTCCATGAATAAATATAAGCCCTAAGCTGCCTTATTATCCCTGGAAAATATGTCCAAAAGACTGTCTTTGGGTAATATTTGCGATAAAAGGCTGATAATGTTCTCAGGAGTGATGAAATCTGCTCCTTCCTGTTTTAAAAATTCTCATTTGCTCAACAGAGTATGCAGTGATGGGTGATGCGACTTTCTTCCGGTTTAAGTTCATGTATGAAGGCGAAACTTTGTAGGCTTTCCAGACATAACACATTGCAGATATTTACAGGTAGAGCTGGGCAATGACCCAGGGTTTTTCAGAACACATTGTTTACAACAAAGCCTGACCTGAGCACAAGGTATTGATCTGCTGTGGCCTCCTACTTTGATCTTGGTTGACAGTTTTAAGTCCTTCTGTATCTGTTCTTGTAACTGGGCCATAGGCTGGGATGACAGCAGGCTGGACTGATAACTGGAAGATGAGTGGGCTCAGCTTTTGTCTCTCTGTGGACATTGTTGTGCTGTTACAGCACACGTAGGCAATCAAGTGCACCACTTGTATCTGATTTTTGTATGTGTACATAGGATGGGCATGTTACATCTGTGTAATTACATGCAATTTGGGAGGTATATACATTAGACAGGAATTGGATATGTGTGACAAGCATGTGGTTCAGTCTGGTACACTCGCTCACACTCGAGCTCACATTTCATACCTGTGTGATTTCCCAAGGGTTATATATTCAGGGGGTTCAATTCAATGTTATATATCCACATTCTTGCCTAGCTTTGTGTAGCAATGTTACGGAACTTTCTCTTAGTCTCCAAATACCTCAAATTCCCTTCTTTTTGCTATTTTCTAACCTAGAGGAAATACCAGTTCTTTTTTTCCCATGCAAGAATTCAGAGATTCACAGCTGAGGGCTACTTTGAATTGTTTGTGCCATTATTTCTTTGCTGTCTTTAGAATATTGTAAAATGGAAAGATACCATATCAAGCCATAATAAAGGGAAAACTGTGTACTGTATTTCATTCATATTCATGAAAGATTATGAAGCTTTGTCAACTGTAGTGGGGCAATCCCAAAGTCATACTGATCACAATGTGTTAAGCAGAGGTCCTCAGTCCCTCAGGGAATGCTTCTCAGCACTCCTGAAACCCTACAGTAACACTTAGACATCCAGAGCCAGCACATGTACCTTACCCTGACTGTAAGACCTCAGAGGAACAGGCATCTCAGATGGGAAAACACAGGAAGTTGTCTTGAACCTGGCAAGAGACTTTTTATGCTCCCTGTTAATTTTGGACATCCCACCTCCGTGCTGCTGCTCTTTTGCCGATGACAGTCACAGTCTTTTAAAACTTGTTCTTGCTTCCAGTAAGGAAGGTTGGGGCAAGGTTGAGGCACTCTGTCATTTCAAGAAGAGGTGTGAGGGTTTTCACACCTCCTCTGCCTGCAGCACATCAGGTGCTGTGCAATCTGCCCTTGCTCCAGCTCCGCCTGAGTGCCCAAGGTGGTGTTGCTGAATACCTGCTATGTCTCTGTAATTAATGAACATTATCAATGCTAAGTAAAAGGTGCCCTTTTAGAGGTCTTGTGCTGTGCTCAGAGCCCTACTGTTCTCCAGAAGGTTTCAGTAAGATCTATAGGATATATAGATCTTGTGCATCCCTTCTGCATTAATTTTCTTGTGTTACAAGCAGATCAAATAAATAGATGGGAATAGGACTTTACCATTACATTACTTGAATTAATTATGCTATTTAGGTCTGTATTGTGTCAGTTATGTATTGTATGTGTTTGTACATCATGTAGTAAGGTTTTCACTTTCTTTACTGTGCCAACTGATTTCAAATGAGCTAGGACTCTGGTTTGGTGCAGTATTCTCAAAGTTGAAAAGTAATTCACTGAGGCAGTTAAAACAAAAACATAGTGCTAACACACTTTTAAAAGTGCCATTGAGAATGAAACTAAGGTGCTACAAGCTGCACATCAAAACTGCTGGTCAGTTTTGAAAAATTAGAGCAAGACGTTGTTCTGGTTTATATTTGCTTCATCACAAGGAAATCAACTATGGAGGTTGTAATAATAATAATTGAATTCTGCTCGTACACCCCTTTATCCCTTATAGTAAACCTTTACCTCTGTGGTGGGGGTTCTGGGTAGGCTTTTCCAGTTGCCCATTTTCCATAAATAGCATTTCCACTAGAGGGCATTCAACATACCCTTAACAAGCCCTACCTGTCCTCTGGGTCAGTACATGTACTGTTCAAAACCTGCAGTCCAGAAAGGTGAATGCAGGGTGTGGGTACTGAGGCACAAAGGGGGAAAGTGAATGAAGTGACATAAATCACACAGCACCACTTGTTTCCTCTGCTCAGTGGAGTTATGCCCAAGTTGTTTTCTGCCTCTATCTTACACCTTCAGACTTGAGTAGAGGAATCGGAAAATATTGTGGGTTTGCCTTCTCCAAAAATAAAGATGTGAAGCAGACAGGAAGGACCCTGGGTCCCTTTGTGCCTCTTTCAGAGAAGACAAGTGTTGGCAGTGTTTTCATTGTTCAGACTCTTGAGAAGGCTATTTTGGGTTGGTGGAAAAGCTTATCTACCATAGAGAGCTGGTAGGAATGCAGCAACATATGGTTACCATAACAGATTTCATCCCAAGAGATCTACAAACACTTGAGAAAACACACACCAGTATACAAACCCTCACAGACATCAAAGCCCCCACCAGTAACTGAGGGCAGTGAACACAACAAGCCCCCCAGCTCCAGGGAGGATGTTGGGGAGGCAGTAAACACCAGGAAAAACACTACTGCAGGTGGCAGAGCTGATATCTTTGCCCTCTTGGTGTTCTTTGGGAACCTTTGAGGGAAGTTATCATGAGGCTAACATGGTGTCCATGGGTCACCACTCATCAGGGTCCAGTGGTAGCAGTTCCCAAGGAGATTTCTCCAACTGCATAAAGTTGGGTTCAGACGTGCCCAGACTGTGGGATATGATGCAGCCACATATCAGGTTTTCTGTTCAGAAACTGAGGATGTTTGGTCCTTATGCCTGCATGCCCTGTGAGACCTCATCATGGTAAAACTTTCAAGTGAGTGCAACATCTTTAAGATAAATGTATGTTATATACATCTATTCAACAGTGTCAGTGTTTTGCACAACATCACTATTGAAAGTGTCTGGCTCCTGTTATAAGTTCAAGTATTTTTTTCTCTCTTTTTTTTTTTTTGTTAAAGCTGATATAAAAGTGAATGAAAAATAACAACCATTGCGATGAAAAGTGTACTTCATAAAACAAATGCTTAAAAAGCCACTTGCTCCAGCTGTGGCTTTTATGTACGAGGATCTCTCAGGCAATGTATGTGCTTACATAAGTCTTTCACAACATTTACATTTAAACCAGTCATCATCTTATATGCAGATCATTTATTCATCCCATAAATCACTGTTGCAGCTAAAAATGAAGATGAGGCTCTCTCTTTCCCAAGCAGTAGGCTTTTAAATAGCCTAATATGTTTGCAGCTGTTGTGAAGATGTGGATTCTCTGTTTGAACATGTTTGGGGAAGGGATGTTATCTTGTTTTCTCTGTTTTCTCATCACTGGTAATATCTTTTACAGTTTCTGACCTGTATTACAAAACATATGTTGTGGCTACTGTGTAAAACTTACATTTAAGTAAAGAGGAGGAAAAAAAAACAGGGAGCAAAGAAATAAATCCTTCCACTTCTAAAACAACAGTTAAAAACAGCACATACTGAGTCAATAAGTAAGGAAGTCAGCTGCTGCCCAGAAATAACCGGGGGGTATGTGGGGAAAATGTCAGTGAATATTGATCCCTAAGAGTGCAGGGAGCAGAAATACTAAGCCAAACTGTGAGGAGGCAAACTTTGAAAAAACAATTTGGAGACAATTCACAGCTGGCACTGAAGTTGGGGCCTCAGAAGTCTCTCTCACACTGATAAACAAGTGAAAAAGAGGCATCTGTTGCATTACAGCTGCCAAGGTCACACCAGCAGGAACAGGCAGAGGGGCAGAGAAATGCCAGTGACATGGTCTGTGTTCTTTGCAGGGGTAACACAGTGCCAAATAACCATGGCAGTGCTCATCATCTGCCTTTGAGACTGGAATGATGTATTAAAATATATACACCAACTCAAAAAATAACTCCACAGTGGATCAAAAGTGATGTTTTTGAAAAATATCATCCACTTCAATAGGAAAGACTGAGTGTCAGCACACACACTTGATCTTCAGGGAATGCAAACCAAAGTGGGTGCGTAATCCAGAAGTGAGAAGGGCACAAATACCTGCTGTGTTCTCCAGAGTCACGCTCCAATTTAGGCAGGAAAGTGCTATGCAAAATAGCTCTAGCTGTGCATGAAAGAGCAGACTTCTTCACAGCTTGCATCCCTGTGTTGTCTTATTTGTTTACCATGAACTATGGGGTCCCGGAACTCGGAAAGGCAGCAAGAAATGGGAAGCAGCAGAATATAGTGCTTCAAATAAACCTATTATAATCACTTTAAAGTACCTTCTCATGCTCATGATTAAAAAAAAAAAAAAGGTAACTTATTGAGGCTGTGGTAATGGACAAATAACAGCAATGCCACGGGACTATTACACAGAAACAGAAGTGGTTCTTGCAATGCCTGTTGTCTCTGTGTCCCCTGCTGCCACATACCTGCTGTCTCAAATAGCAGGAGTTCTCAAGCTTGTGGGAACATTTTGAAGTGCATCCCCTGTAGGAACAGATATTCATGCAAATAACTAATTAATGGCACTGACTAAACAAACCGGATTTGGTCTGTTAAATGAAAATAGCACACCAAATTTCTTTCTTAATGATCTTGGTCATGGGTAATGGAAGTATTATATATTTTTATCTGTAACTAAATTCATAATCTGTTATTGTCTCTAGTGTGTTCACAGAACTTTTGAAATCTGAGTGGATCCCCAAGACAGAAACTTTCCCAGTGGAGCTTCTGGACATAGAGACTCTCCCACGACCAAACCTTGGTCAAACAAACATGTTGGAGACAACAGAGAGGGTTGACAGTAGCAGGGCTGGAGCAAGATAAAGCTAATTAATATATATCCTTAAAGGCAAAAGATTTTCTTCCTTTATAAGAAAATTAGTTTTGGGATGCTCTAACAAAATGAGAACCCTTGCCAAAGATAGGGATTAATTTGGAACAAGATCACAGTGTTTTTATCGTATTCTATTAGGAACTATTATGAGAAGCAGTGCTGGGGATGGTGTGTAGGCAATAGAGATGCTCTGCAGCCTTTGTAGGAGTAAAGCTGATGTCAGCTGATCTACCATCTACGTGTTTCCAATTCCAAATTCCAACTGGGGACGTTGCTGTGCAATAATGTGATATTACTGTTGTCACATTCTTGGAGAGGGGCAGGGCACAAACTGTGCTTTCAGAACAAAACAAAATTAAATTCTGCCTCTCCAAAGCTTATTCAGATGAGCACAAAGCAGAAATCTCCAGAATGAATAGCCAGAATGTCTGGCTGTTTTTGAAGGATGTAAAAGTATAAACTCCTCTATAAAGAGTTTTTTAGCCAGTCAACCCTCACAGTTTGACAGCTCTGTTCTGCTCTGGCATCCCCTATATGAGGAGTGCTTGACCTCCAGAAGGATCTGCCGTGGAGGACACAGACCACTCTGACTCACTGACCTGGGCCACACAGGCCCAGAAGAAAGAGGCGTTGTGCTGTTGCTTTTCGTGTGGATGAGATTTTGGCACTGGGACTGAGGAGGGGTCATTGGTCACCAGCGTTGCCTTGGCACGTCTTCAGGACCATGGTGATGCCATGGAGAGCCTGACTTGTACAGACTCTTCCCTCTTGTTCCTTTCTGAATTTCTCTGGGAAAGTTGAAATGGTGGGGCAATAGGGAAGTTGCAAATGTATTTGTCAGTCTTGGAGATTAAATGGATTTACCTTTTGGGGAGTATGCTGCTGGTCTTAGAAGAGCATGGATCAGGTAGACCTTCTCATACAGTTGTTGCAGGAGCTGCCAGCCTTGTGTCCCCACCCCGCTGCATCCCCGCCTTGGAAAGCAGCACCAGTGTGTACTGAGCATTGTTTCCCTTGCATCCTGTGGGACAGTTTTGATCCACCTTTCCAATGACTGAATGCTAAAATCCAAGGCTATGACATTTTTACAGGCTCATCTCACGTTCCTTATAGTGGATATATGTGCTGACAGAGTCTGTCTCTCTTCCTGAGTTATCTTTCTAACATCTACTATAACTTTCAAAAAGAACTGTAGCCCTTAGGACTTCTGCTTTGTAACCTACTTCTGATTTTTCCATTGTCATATCTTGCCAGATTATGTGCCTTCCTGGGCCTTGTGTCCTTCCTGAACTGAGAGCAAACCAGCCAAACCAGTGGGAACTGTCAGTGAGTGTGAAGCTCAGAGGGGCTGGCTGTACAGAAGCAGATCGTGTGGTGTGTTCTGCTGGAGGTAACACATTACTGCACCCCAGATACTAATGGCTTAGACCCACAAAAAATTTCAGATACGTAGCTCTCCGTGGGATTTGGTCTTCATCTGCAGAAGGGAGAACATTAGCAGACTGTGCAAAGGTATGGTTAACCAAGTAGAACTAATTTCTACCCGCTCTTCCCACTGGCTTCAACTGGATGTGGCAATGAAAGGGGAATAAATAGCCCAGTGTGGTGCAGCCAGAACCCCAGCTTTTAATGGAGCAGAAGGGTTCTGCATCAAATAACTGTACCCACTGCTGCTACAGGCTTATCACTGTCCTTAGTCTGTACTCCCTTGAACAGATGTGTGCAGCTGGAGGGCTCACTGTGAGCACAGGCTGCTGTTGGATCTGGCCTCTGTAACATGCAGGGGATGGGAATGCTCTGCACTGACTCCTGAGAGTCCATTGCTGTTTCCCATGAAGGAGCTGCTCTGCATCCATGGACAGCAGAGACCTCTACCCTCACGGAGGGGCAGAACCAAGGATGGTCCTAGTAAACTTCTCTGCTTAAAAATGTTTGGAGCGGTAACAAACTGCTTCTTTTCCTGCCATGTGTTGCTGTAATGCATCATCATAAGCATTGGTTACTGTACTTTAGCTCCTAAGATTTCACAGGTGTTCATGGTGATGACATTTTAAGGTTTTAGTCCACCTTGTCTCCCAAAGCCATGGGGACATTAATTTCAATTTGCAACATTCAAGGTTTTCAACGGTCTTTGAGCATAAGTGAGATTTGTGATGACTTTGTGAACTCCAAGGAGAGTTTTGAGAATGATCCCAGACCACAATCCTGTTCTTGCCAGTCTCAGGAGAATGAAGCACTTGCTTTGAACAGGAAAGGCTCTAGGACATGTGTGACTAATTTGTGGTAAGGTAATTAAAAATTATCTGTATTACAGCAGTGCTGCATGATTTTGTTGAAACAAGTACTCTGGGTGAAGATGAGAAGCTGGGAACATTTCCTTTCACCTGTTGCTGGTTCCTCTCCTGATGGGAAGGAGATCTCTCTCTGCCCTGCTGTGGTGCTGGAGGAGCTAATTGCTGCCATGTGTGGGGAGGCCATTCACATGGTTGTGGCTGGCATTTTGAACAGGCACTTTGGTAAACAAGGAGAGCTGTCTGTGCTCATAGTGGTTCTCCTGAGCTGTCCCAGTGGCACAGTGTGGGCTACATGGATTAATGTGGGATTTTCATGATGAGGATGCAGCTTTTGTGGCAGGAAGTGAGCCTGGAGACAGAATTTTCACATAGCACAGGCAGTGAGTGGAGACAAACCTGTTGCAATGATGAGTAGTAGGGGGTGAACAGCCTGATGTATTTTTGAACCTGGTAGGGAGGAATAACCTTCTCCCTCTATCCTTGTGATCAGAAGGGATAGATGGGAAGGACATACTCCCTGGGGTTCTTGTCTGCCAGTGCCTCCTGCTACGCCCTAAATGGGACTGTCTGTATAAATCCTTCTGCTTGGGCAGCTGTTGGATTTGGCAGATGCAGATTAATGTCCTTTGATAAGGATGTATTAATCTTTCATCAGTTATGACTCAGCCAAGCAATAAAATTGGTACCCTAACGTAGCACAGAGGTCAGGATGGATGGCCTCAGCCCTGCTAATATGCAACCAGATTATTCTCTGCCTGTAAGTAATGAGCATTTCTGAGTGGCATTTCTGCTTCCTCCTCCAGTGTCTCTTCAGGAAGTGTTTGGCAAGCTCAGAACCACTTTGATTAAGGAAGGGTGGTGACAGAGAGCTGGAGGATGGCACTGTCTCCTACTTTCACATCCTCCTGGCAGTGAGCAGCAACTCATGGCCATCTGAGGGGATGAGCCACCCCGCACAGGTCAGGGGTGACAGGGAGGTACTGTGAGGCAGAGAGATCAAGGCATCTCAGTAACACTGGGGTAACGGTGCCAAGCATTGGGAGATGCAGTCAGGACAGTCAGCATCCAAATGCACCCATGTGATGAGGCTCAGCCATATGCATTTGCATAGCTAACTGCTGGACTAATTAGCACAATTAACTTCTTATGTGTCCAACAAGCAGCTTAGTGGGGAAAAAAAAATCTACATCGTAAGGAAGAGTGGCCATTTCCAGAAAACGAGTGAAAAATGTGTGTCTTAAGTTGCTAACTGTGAAGGAATTGAATAGATATGTAGATAGGTATGTATGTTAATTTTTAATATCAATGCAATTAAGTTCAGGGATTGCCAGTGTAAGTATTGAGCGGTCAGGGACACAGTGAATGGCCGATATTTTAAAAGGAATCTGTTTTGCAGAAATTTCTGGGATGTACTCTAGGGGAGAAAAAAACCAAAAAAACAAACTCCAAAGACAGTTTTGTTTCATTTGAGTTCCTCTTGGAAAGGAAAATAGCAGAAGTGTGAAGTAAAGCGAGCCTTCATTACCACTCACAACAGGTAGAAAAGTAGACCAAGCCAATTGGAAAATTCAAACTGATCCACTTTTATAAGACCTTGAAAACAATTGTATTCTGATGGCTGGGGGAAAAACATATGAGCAATAACCACACTATGAACATATACAGAATATTGGGACTAAAGAGATGGAATTGCAATGTAAGCTAGGACTTGTGTCTGAGTATAACCCAGCAAGAAATTGGCACAGGCTGTTAGATTTAAATGCAAATCACTGTTTCTTGTTAGAGAGGTGCTATTCACTTTTTTATTTTTTTTCTTAAATGAACTGTTGCCTGGATTGTGGCACCTGGGATGAGGCAAGGTTGTCCAGTTTCCTAACAGTGCCATTCCATGTTGCAGATCTTTTTTTGAACTGCTGTGACATGTAATGTTGAAAATGTAGAAATGCACAGTGGGTCCCAGTGGTGACTAGTAGATATCTATAGAAAAACTTGGCCTGCCATTGATGTGCCCCTGAACCAAGGACCAAAATTATCTGAGGTGTAATGAGACCTTGCCTTTAATGTCATTTGTGAATGTGACCTTGTATAATAAATACATTTTGTAAAATTAAGGATCAAATGGGGCATAATCACTTCCTTGTCAGATAAACACTCTGCTGTTTCTTTTCCTTAGCTGGTTATGTGCAGACTCAGCAGAGATTGCAGTATCACGTGAGTGAGAAAACATTTAGCTTTACACAGAGCTACAGCACTTAGGTGAGATCTGGGCTCGATCCAGCCTGGTATCGATCCCACCTCAATCCTGGGTGTGCTGGGTAGGAGGTGAGGGTGGGAAAAACAGCAACGTGGCAGTTTCACATCACCTGATGTTGAGGTAAGTGAGGGCTTGCATCAGTCCCAAACAAATACTGAACAATCTCCATGCTGCTGTAAGTTTTGTCCTACCATGCGAGGTCCTCTGAGGGTTACTAGAGAGTGGTACTTGCTTCATGCCTCATGCTCAGGCACACCCCATGTCACGCCGTGCCGACAGCAAGGTGGGCAGCTGTGCTAGCAAGGCTAGTTTGACAGCTCTGCCATGTTGGAGAGATCTCTGTTGTGGTGGAGAATCTGCAGGGAGCGAGCTATGGCAGCGTGGATCGGAGCGGGGAACGTGTGCCCGTGTGTCAACCTGCAACGTGACCTACATGGCAGCCACCAGCGCGCAGGAGGCACCACCACATCAGACATGCAAAGTGGCCCCGGTTGTGTCAGGGACATGGAGAGGGCCGGGGAAGGCTGAGGGCACGTGAACGTGCCACCCTTCGGCAGTGAGACGAGCAGCTCCCCGGGGAGCGCTGGTGATCCCTGCATCCCACCGGCGGGAACCTGCTTCCCTGGGAGCGCACGCTGCATCCTCCAAACCTGTGCTTGCAGCGGGGCAGAGGCTGCCCTTGACACAGCTCTGCTTCATAGCCGAGGACTGCCAGGGCACTGAAACCTCCGCAAGAGTTGGGGAGAAGGCGAGAGCGCGTCTGCCAGAAGCTCCGCATCCGCGCGACTCCCGTCACCGGCATCACGGGGAATGCGGGATTCAGCTCCTGAGCGGCGGGCGGCTGCGGCCCCTTTGCCCGGGTGCGGGAGGGGAGATGAGTGCCGAGCTGTGCACATCCCCAGCGAGCTGCACAGTGTGTGCCGAGGCAGCCGGTGCATGCGCAAGGCGCGGGCGGCCGCCGTGGAGGTGGGGAGCGAGGACCACATCGCTGCCTCCGGCTCCGAGCTGCCAGTTGCTGGTTGCCAAGCAGTTATCATTGTTTCTGTGACGATTGCAGAGGCTGTTGCTAATTGAAGAAGCCCCCACAGCATCCTTCTCCCTCTCTCTCTCTGCTCCTGCTTCTGCTTTTATTTTAGAGGCTCAAGGGGGAAGACAGCCAGACTAGTGATTTTTTTTTTTGCATTGCATTTTTATTTATTTCTTTTTGTGGGGGTGGGAAATTTCTCAGCTGGTGATTAAGTGATGGACTAGTTACTCATCCGTATCCCTTTAGTCTTTGTGTGTGTGTGCGTGTATGTCTGAACACACAGACAAGCTTACACACACACACACACAGAGTAAAATCCCGTTTGCCACTGCAGTGGGCACAAATAGGTGAGCATGACTACAGCCAAGGAGCAAAATGCATCAGGGAAACAAGCCCAACAGCAAGACCAGGTAATGCTTATTTTCCTCAATTTCAAAAAAAAACCAGATTTGCTTTATCTAGCTTTGTGTTTCTTGTGTGATTATTATGATTTATTTTTTTTTTAATCTTTTTGGTGTGCATTCCTAAAATTGTCAACTGAGTCACCAATCAGTGGCAGGAGGAAAGTGCTGTGTAGCTGCGTTCAAGGTCTGCTTTCTCGGTCTGTGTGTAAGCTGAAATTGTGCTATTTTTAACAACCTGTACCTCTTGCTGAAGACTATAGAAAGGTTTCTTCTGTAACTTGTTCCTTCCATGGGGGGGGGGGGAAGGATATTGGGATGGAGGCCCCTTCTTGCTGGAAGAGGGGGTAAGAGTCTTTAAAAACCCCTCTGCAGATGGATATAGAATTGTAAATCTGGGGTTCTGCTTCTGACTTTGTCGTGCACTTTAAGAGAATTTTTTTGTCTGTCATTGTCTTGGAGGGACACTTCAGGGTACAGTGTGTGCTCAGGCTGTGCATGAGCAAGCATGGATGGCAGAGGGGGCAAAAAGCAGCTTTGAGTAGGTTTAACTCCCGCTGGCTTTGGAGAAAATTGCCATGCTTACACCATATCTAAACTTGATCAATTTCTTTCTCATGGTAGTTGTTTTATGTGTTACTGTACATGTAGGAAGTTAAAGACTTCATTTTCTCTGTCAAACTTGTATTATAGAGGATATTCCTGTCTGCCTGCACTTACCAGAACAGAATGAAGTCAAAACTTTCCCTTTCAAAAAAGCAGCGGGTGGCAGGAAAAAAAGGGGTGTATCCTCAGCCATAAAAGACAGGCACAGTTAGAAAGTGGTGGCATGAGGGAAAGTCTGGTTGCGATCTCTGAGCTCCAGCTGAGGGTGGTGAAGGTTCCTGGGCTCCGGGCACACCAGCAGATCAGCATCTCTGTTCTCCTCAGCAGCAGCTTCAGCTCCCCGTGCTCGGGCCCGTGCCTGGGGGAGCCTGGACGCTCCAGTTCTTCAGTTTTCCTTGTCTCCTTAAGACATTGGAAGTTCACCACTTTAATCTTTGGTTAGGACGGCACGGGAGGATAATTTAAACAGATCTCTCTCAGGGCACAAATTAATTCTTAAAATAGTTCTTCCTGGCTTGATAGGCTGAGAGCCTCACATGTTGTTTTTCTTTTTTTTTTTTTTTTCTTTTTTTTTTCATTTGTACTTTGTTTTAGGGAACTGAGAAAAGGGAAAGCATGGGAAGACACTAGGCACCAGAAATAGCATTGTATAATCTGCATTTTTCAGGGTGACATTTTACTAATGGCTAAAACAGGCTCAATGGTTCAGAGAAAACAAGAAGGAAACTACTTTGATACTCAGAGTAAAGAAACTTCGTCTAACCCTGCATCTGTTGGGCTTCTTTGCTTCTCTGTCCAATGCTTTTGAAGTATGTATTTTTGTCACTGTTTGCTACAGATCAAAATGAGTCTAGATGTGTTTTCTGGCAGGCAGGGGTGTATAACTGCCTTTTCTGAACAAAGAGCTGTGGGGCTGTCCCCTCCTCCTCCTTAAAGCTGTGTAAAAGTGTCGGGTTTTGTAAGCCAAGAAGTGTGTGTTGCCTTTTATAAAGGAGCGGTGTTTTTGTTCCAGGTAGTGTTATCTGCCCAGTGCCACTTTGCTGTTGGCATGTCATGTGCTTGCTACTTCGCTCTCCCCACATGAAGTATAAAACGCCCAGAATAAGTCTTTAGTATTATGCAGAATCCTAATTGAGTATATTCTATAACTGATTGACTTGCAATTATACCCATATGGCATGCTGAAATGTTCTGAAAGTACATCCTCTCTCAGCTCTGCCCTAGTGTGAGCATGAAATAGAAATATCAAGCATATATAAATATCAATGATATTGATGAATATTAATGGTTGAGTCTGTGAGCAACTTTGCTCACTCCCATAATTTCTTTTTTTGTTTTCACAGTGCATTATTAGTAAAATGGCTTCACAGCAGGCGGTCAAATCCAATCTCTGTCCATTGATTTGAGTGCACTTTTATCTTCCAATATCAAAAGCAGATCTAAACCCTTATTTTATCTAAAACAGTTCATATCTGAAAAAAGGCTCTATCCAAATTCTATTTCTAGCTGAAATTCTATTTCCAGGCTTATGCATATCAAAAATTATTGAGATTTTTTTCTTACTTAAAACTGATCAAGAAACTGAAAATTGTAGCTGGGAGAAAAATTGAAGGGAAAGTACTAGTCTGGCTGTAGAGGATTGAGTCTTTTTCAGAAGCAGCTGCTGCTGTCGTAGGAGATTATGACCATCCCTTTTCTGTGTTCCTTGCTGTGACATTCCCGGAATCCAGAAGCAAGCAAGTGACACAGTTGGGTTAAGTCTTTGCTGTGTCCTACCATGCTAAGCTAAAGAGAAGCTGGGCATGAAAAGACAGTGCAGGAGAAGGGTGGGGAAAGTTTGGAGAAATCTGCAAAAGCTTTGCAGGCATACATGTAAAAAATCGACTTTAGACTTGTGTCTATATGCAAATGAAGTCATGTTCTGTCTTGAGATTTACAAAAATGATAATAATTAGAAAATGATTGTGATGTGGAGATAAGCAACTGCCTTAGCTGCTGAAGCCAGACAATCCCTTTCTTCCTCAGGTAATTAAAAATGCTTCTATACAATTTATTTCCGATAAGCAATGCTGCTCGCCTCCCTGCCAGCTAAACTATTCAGAATTCCAATCATTTGTCGCCTTGCTTATCTGTTTCATGAGTCTGAACTTTAAGTCTTTTGGGCATCATGTACAGAAGACATTCTGTAAGGGATAAGTAAGACTGTCTCGTGCTGTCGAGTTGTGATTGCTTGATCAAGCCGTAAGTTGGATGTGGTTGCCTCTGTACACTGGGGTGCTTCTGACACAGCTGTGGTTTCTTGTTCAGTGGTTGGAGTTGGATACCATGCAGTGTACAATGATTACAGCTGGCTTTCTGCTAGACCCAGTGCTCAGAAGTCCGTAGCAAAGGCTGTAGACACTAATAGACTTGGGATCTGGCTCAAGCGGACTAGAGAATCTTGTCCTCTGTCTTGGGGTTTGTTAGCTGGATGTGTGGATACACCATTGAAGCCACTTTTCTGTTAAAAAAGGAAAATAAAATAGCAACAACAGGTCAAGTACTGTGACAATGTGCTGTAGCTGTTTACACAGGCTGAAGGTCTATGTGTTTTAACATAAGCCTGTAAATTTGTTATCTTAATTTAGCCCAGTTCTTATTACTTTTAATGGCCTTTGGGAATGCAAATAGCTCTACAGTCATATATAAAGATAAGGAGGCTGATTTTTTAATGAAAATATGATAACAGGCATAATGCTAAAATGAGACTCTTAAGTATTTTAAAAAGTGAGTCAGCATATCAAGGATAACAGGGATCACAGATTCTCAAAGAACACCTTTTATAAAACATATTTAAAGGGTTGATTGGTTAATTGAGTATTTGAACACTCGGAATAAAGGATTGTTCTCATTTCTTTTCCTGTATAAAGAAGAACTGTCATGGGCTTACAGGGAGCAAGATGCTGCTCTGAAATGTACTCATCTCCTAGACAAGGTTGTTAATGACTGTTTGCATGGAGCTCCATGTAAAAGACCAAAAATTAAGTGATGAGGCAAAACAGCTTGAGGGCTGCCTTACTGAAGTGGGCTCCGTGGAGGAGTGGAATCAGATCAATAGACCAGTTCTGCCTATTAGCTGTCATTAAGGTAATCAATTCTGAATTTTACAGAACAGATCGAATTTCAAACAACCGGGGTGCTGTCTTCAAGTGGAGAGACAACACGTTTCACTTGGAAAACCTTGGCCAGACTCAGGAATAAAATGATGGAAAGATTAATATTTCATGCTCCTAATGTTCCCCTGCCACTCTGTACTTCACAGAAATAGCCTGTAGTATCTTGAAGCGTGAGTACCATTGAAGAATCTAATATACTAGGCTGAAAAATGCCCCTGTTTTTGTAAATTTATCCAAACAAGAAAATCAGTGTACACTTTAGCTGCATTTTGCAGGCTTTTCCTCTATGGTGTTATAATTCAGGTAATTCTGGGATTCCTGTTTTAGGGGGTGTCAATCCCTGTGTGCCTGATATCTTCTTTCAAGGTCATAAATATTCTCAGCCATTGTGAGTTGAGTCCTGTGCTATTACTTTACTCCCAGAGTAGATTGAACTAAAAAAAATATGGGTGTGCTTACATTGGGAAGTAGTGTGGACCCATCCTGTGAGAGTGAGAAAGATGGTTTTGAGGTCCCAAACACACATTTTGGATGGGGAGGTTATTTCTGACAGGTTCCAGGCTGGTGTGAATGTGCTTTAGTTGTGCAGGATCTTCTGACTTGGCTTCATGCAAAATGAAGCCAGTTTGTGCACTCTGAGGGTACTATAAAATGTGAGTTAGAGCATGGTAGATGGGTCAGACTGAGAGATTTGGTCAGTAGTGCAGGTCTGAACTGAACAGAAGTACTAGACATGAACCATATGTCTTTAGTAGGAATGGGGAGATGCAGTCAAGTAAATCTAACTTCACATGAGCTATGTTCATAGAATCATAGAATAAGCTGGGTTGGAAAGGACCTCTGAGATCATCAAGTCCAACCCTTGATCCACTACCACCGCAGTTACTAGACTATGGCACTGAATGCCACATCCAGTCTCTTCTTAAATATCTCCAGGGACAGAGAATCCACCACCTCCCTGGGCAGCCCATTCCAATGCCAGTGTTCCTGCATCTGAAGATATATATTTGTTTTGTTGGGGTTTTTTGTGTTGTTTTGTTTTGTTTTGTTTTTCGTGGGAGGTGTGACTTAAAATCATTCCAGACTTACTTTGCTCACCTGGTTGCTGTCCAGAAAGTCATTGTCCCTGGCTGTCTTGGTTTGCTCAACATGCCTGTGACACCAAAGCCTCTTTATAACACATGAGCAACATAAATTGTGTCCAAAGAGTGTAGGATCATGTTATAAATAGGCAGTAGTGTAGAGTAGGTTCAGGAACTTATTATAATAAGTTGTGAATTTTATCTCTTGACATAAGGAAGGGACTTTGCCCTTTTATTTGTCAATACCAGCCCTGCTGTATGCTAGGTCACAAAGAGCCACTGCTGAATCCTGTTTGTTTTAGCAAGGTTTGAGGTTACCATTGTAACTTAACATTTGTAAGCAGATTAAGCTGTGAATTTTTTCAAGACTGCCCTGATTCACAGTGCTATTAGCTGGCACAGTCAGAGTCCCCACTGCAGCCCCCCAGTGGCATAACATCCATGCAGAGGAGTTGAAGAGCACCATGACATACCTCTGCTGCACCCAGATCCAACACTGGGCTGAGGGGAGCTTGGCCTGGAGCTGCTGAACAGGTGGGAGTGAGTCTCCCAGGAGATGAGCTAATTTAGCGTGTTATCTCAGTGGCTTGTGACAGAGCTCCTACGTTCTTGGCTGGAGTTGAAAACTGTCATATCCCAAAGGTGAGTCCCTGCTTGTGAGAATCCCTCATTCTCACTGCAGTATTCTGGCTCAGATTAATACAGCTGTGCTGAAACCAGGGGCAGTGTCCACTTCTGGAAGGTGTCTGCCAAAGAGAAGGGAAAAAGGAGAAACATGACTCTGACTTGCAGAGAAAACAATGGGTTTCTTTAGTTTTAATTGAGCCATTTAGTATTCATTGTTAAAGTGCATAATTTTTTAAAAAATAACATCAAATTCTTCATACAAACCCTTTTTTTTATATATAACACTCTTCAAATTACATATTTTATTGTAGACCCAACACAGGCTTTCTCCAGGAACTCATAGAGAACATTTATGTTTCATTCTGTTAATGGTATCTGATCTATTTCTCAGGAGATTAAATTTCCGTAATAGTGCTCCCGAGAACACTGTATTCAAGAACATGAAATTGCATCAAACTGGCAGTCTTTTCAAGCTGTTAATTTGCTGTGAGGAATGCAGGCAGCAATGGGGAGGGGGAGACAGGTGGAAAGGAGCATGTTTGGCATAAAGCTGGAGTGTCAAAAAGAGGAGACTGTAGAAAATCCCTTTTGTTGTTCAGTGCTGAAATGGAAGTGCTTCTGGAAGCTTTTAAAGGTTCATATACTTCCATAGGATGCTGCTTGAGATTGTGTAGATTTTGCATGCTGTCTCTACCTGGACCAGGTGGGATGTGGTCTGCCACTTGTCCTTTGGACAGTGTTGGTCATTGCTGCTCCCTCCATTTCTGGCAGAGGTACCTTGTGTTGCAGTCTTTCTCACTAAAGCTTTCTTTTGCTGTTGCATAAAGGCAGAATAGTTTGTCTCTGAAGTTCACCAGTTATCTAGGGGTCATGAGAGTTTGAACACCACAAGGAAAAAAATCTTAGATTTTTATTTTGTTTTTAACTCTTAGAGAATTCGATGTGCCAGCTGTGGTCCTTTAGCAATGTTATGCATTGTTACAGGCATTTAATGAACAGTGGTTTTACCTTCTTTCAGTTCTAATGCCTTTAATGCTGCTTCTTTGTGATCTTTATCATGCATTAAGTTGTGGTGAATCATGGTCACTTTGGGTGATGTGAGACAGCACTTTTAAAATGATGTAGAGTACAGTAATGTCTGGTTTTTATGTAGTTTATTCTCTAAGTTTTACATTTGCATCTTTTGATCTCTTGTCCTTTTTTTTTTTTCCCTTTCATCCCTCTGTCCTGCCTAATCTGATTGTTAAGTGGGATTTTAAGTAAATGAAATAGATTCAGAGAAAGGAGGGTGCCAGCAGTGGAATAGGAAAGCTGTGTGCACTTCTCCAAAAGGCTGCTGCAGATGCAAAGAACTAATTGCAGAAGTGAGAGAAGTGCATTCAGCAAGGTTGAAAAATTGTTTAATATAAATTTGGAGAGGGACCTATTTTGGAAATCAGTGAAACTGATCCAGAATGGAAAGGCAAATTAGTATTAATTGCTGATTTAATAACAAAGTTTGAGTGGGATTATTGTGTGGCTTTGCATGACAGTTCAGTGGATGGAACATGGAATTTATTGCTTCTTGTGTGCAGACTTCCATTGTGGCTTTGAGCAAGAGAGTTTGGTTCTCAGTGGCAATCAGCAACTTCTCTTCTGCTGAGATAGTCCATTGTTGTCTTAAGCTGGGAAAAAAACCCCGAGGATCTGGGAGTCTCCTGAGGATAAGTACATGAAATAGGGAGTTCTGAGATACTGTAGTAACTCAGGCTGCACAAGTACCTGAGATATCAGAGAGGTGTACTCCTTGATGTTTAGAGAATATAGGGAAAGGGTCACAGGAGAAAAACCTGAAAGTTAAAACTCATTCTGAAGGTTTAGATGTGAATAAGAATTTCAGTAGAAAAAATATCAAGATAAAGGTAAATCCTGTCAGGACTTGAGACAGCTATAAGCAAACTTGCAAATGAGAGAGAGATAATTCATGGAATTTTGGGATTGTGTCTGATTATAAGATTTTGTGAACTTGAAGCAATTTTATACTTGAAGGTAAGATAGAGATGCATCTTTCAGCTCTCTGTTGCATAATGCAGAGCCTTTTCCAAGAAGGAGTAATTAATATTTTTTTTAGTAGAAATACTGCAGTATAATTAGGAGCTGTAGAGGTGAAATGCAAAAGTAGATGGGAGGGATGATGAACGAGGGATATGCGTGGTAAAGGGTCAACCCAAAACCTTTCAGAAATGAAAGCCAGAAGCTGAAGTTTTGTGCTGGGTAGTTTGAGTGAGATCATATTCCTGAAAGTCAGGATTAGGTGATACGCCAAGGCTGAAGCCCAGAGTCTGGTCCTTGTAGAGAAAAAACCTTGGAAAAAGTTGTGGGAGTTGTGACAAGAGCTCTTAAGTGTGATTGAAGTGGAGAGGCATAGGTACTTCTCACACCATTGGTGAAAAACCTCCGCAGATCAAGGAAATTGATTGTGCCTCGACTGCCTGTGCCCTTACTGCTGCTGGAATGCAGCTTTGTTTTGAGAGACAACCTGTGGGCTGTCCATATGATGTGTGGTCACTGGCAAGCAAGGTGTGGCTATCGCGCTTATCAGTAACTGTTTTGTGATAGAAACTGCAGGTGGAAAGTGCAGATAGACCATAATTTCTCAGAGTGGGATTTGTCCTGCTCTGCTGAACAACCTCTGGTCACAGAGGCATAACAGGGACTGTGCTTTGGGGTCTTGTCTTGTTAAATAGCCCTGCAGTGCCAGCACTGTGGCTGTGCCTCTACGCTTTGCTGGCCTTGGCAGATGAGGCTGGTGAAATGATGGGACACTCCCTGCTTCCCTGGTAAGTGAGGGGTGCTGTTGGAAGGCATTTCCCTGTCTCCAACAAGCACCATAAAAAGCTAAAATGCAGATGATCATGAGAAGAGAACAGACTAGTTTTGTTAGAATTGGCATGTGCTGGAACGGAGTTAGAGATGGGATCCCAGTGAGTCACCAAGGGAGCAGGAGCATCCCTCAAATTTGGTGTGTCCCTCCCAGCTCTGTGGTGGTCAGACACACCACCACCATCCCTGTTTGCCCTCATTGCAATCACTTTTACAGATGAGAATACACAAGTCTAAGCTGAGTGCAGAACCAAGCTCTGAGTGCGTCCTCATGGTGAAGGCAGATGGGACAGATTGAAGCAAATACTTACGAAGAATTAAGCTGAGCTTACACAGGAAAAGATCATGAAAAAAAAAAACGTGAGAAAGGGGAAAAGGATGAGTCCGAGTGAAACAGTAAAACCAAGCAAATCTGAAGTCTGAACTGTTGGGTTTTTGTTTGTTTGTTTTTTTTTTTTTAACCCTTCAGGTTATGTCCTTTGTTGGTCTGAAAACAAAAGGCTGTTGCTTTTACTGTTTATAAAAATGTAAGAGGAGTAAAATAAAAGTAGATTTTACATAAAGATTCACAATACTTTGTCTAAAGTAGTTTCTATTACTACTTAACTGCTGCTGAGCTTGAAATTGGAGAGATAATAAGGCTTCATCTGAAGCAATTAGTCTGCAGTTTTTGACTCCATTACCTTCCTTATGTCTGTAGCTGAATAGTTACATGCAGATATTTAAAGCTTAGTTGTAGTATGATATTGTCAAAAGTGAAATCACAACTTAGACATTAATTTATTGTTAATTTAGCTTGTCAGAAATACTGTAATAAACATATAATTGACTGGGGGTGAATATATACAGTAGCACATTATGTGGAATGCATTTTGGATCATTAATTTAGCTTAATCACACACTGTGACCAACCTCTTAACTCTTTCTGTGTCAGGTTTAAAGGGGTCTGATACTTAATCTTAATGTGATTGTAGGAATTAAGAAATGGTACATTAAGTTGTAACTGTCCTTAAGTGTGCTGACAGCCTTATACTTTTATCTTTTTGTTTTCATGGCCAGGAGCAAACAGGTTATTTTCAAATGCATATGCAGCATTTTGTGCCTACTAATAAAGAGAAGCTCAAGGTTGGATGGGAAAACATACTGCAACTTAGCAAGGTGAACTTTGCTTCTTCTCCTTAAGAATCCTTGACACTTCACAGTTTAGTTGAATGTAATAGTGCTAACAGCCTTCTTTTTTCTAATTTTCATGTCCCAATATCTGATTTAAAAGTTAATTTACAAATGTTGTTGAGAACGCTGATCCATTGAATCTAACAAGTATTTGAGATTAATCTTTGTGAGCTTAATCACTGGAGGTTTCAACTACATTAAATTGATTTATTTTCCATGGTGTTTTCCTTATGAGGTACAACATATGGTTTCACATGGATTATATTGATGCTTGACTTGGCCATTGCAAGTCATGCTATAATGAAGAAGTTTTATTCCAACAGTCCAAGCTAAACAAGCCAGATAAAACAACGAGCAGTTGTGAATGTATGGGACAGTAAAATCCAAGGAGAAATTGATTGAAATAGCCCCTGAAAGTACTAAGCACATAAGGCTTGTCCATTAGTAAAATGTATATTAATTAGGAGATGTTTTGACTTCCCTTGCTGAAGACTGTTCAGTGCTTGCTTGTTCGAATTGGTATCTCCTGGCAGGACTAGCTGACCTCAGTTACTACTCATGTACTTGAGAAGTGTTACCTTCCTACCCATAACATCCTTGAGGTTGATAGTAAGTAAATAGATGATGTCTTCTTTTGGTTTTGTGCCTTGTTTCCAAATTGGGCTTTCCAGTGCCCTTCCAGGAGATTAGGAGACTGTGTTGTTATTTGGTAGGCCTCTTTTGCTTAAATGTGTGAAGGAATTCAGCATTGATACTGAGCTGTATGATCACAGAGTTTTCCTGTGTAAAACAGAGAATTCTAGGGAATTCTGGAAGGTGTGAGCATCTAAAATAAGATGAAGAGATGTTTGGCATGAGTGGCTAAATTGAGAATAAATCTATTGACTGCATCAAGCCTTGAGCTGGTCCCTATACTATCTTTCATAGTCCCAAAAACCCTTATGTAGAAAATTGAGGTTTCAAATAAACAAGAGCTTCAAACTTGTAACTAACAGGTTTATTTCAGCTGGCCCATACTGTTTTCAAGTGGCTTTTATAATAGACAAAGCTGATATTATAAGCAGTTCTTCTCTGTACTGTTCTGTCACAATGGGGAGAAATGCTTCTTTCAGAAATTAGATTTCTTTTAGGTCCTCAGAGGTGTGAACTCTGATGGAGCTTGATGGAACTCTGAGAACGGATTTCAGGATTAGGGACACAATATAAATTAGGCTGTGTATACATGCTGGAATAAGGTTGCACTCCTGGTTTCCTCATCATTTGTTTCAGAAGATTTATTTTATCATCCATTCCCTCTCAACCTCTTGCATGTGAGGAAATACTGTCCACACTGGTCTTCTTCTGACCTTGAGGTGGGAGGTGACTAGAATGCACCAAGTAGGTCCTCTGCCAAACCTCCATGCTAGATAGTGTGCTTCCCATAAATTCCTGTAGGTTCCTATAAATTCCTCTAAGTTCCTATAAGTTTTATAACTTCTCCAGTCAGTTATAATGCTCCTAGCATCTGGGTAGTAAATCACTATTTCCAATAAATAAATTGTCTCCCTGTCTGTCCTGACAAAAGGGAACATCTTGCATTTTTTTTGCTCTTTTTGCTCTTTAGCATCTTGGTATGAATTCCATAAAGACCAAGGTGACCAATAACACACAGCCACTGTCACAGGCTAAGCCCAAGTTTTAAGTCTTTGGTGGTTTTCCTGCTATAAATTCCACCTGTTTGAAACTATGAGTCATAGTTGTTTTTCTGTAAAATGTAGTTCATTCATGCAAGGATGTTCCCACCAAATCATCTAACTTAAAATATATTGGGGAGACCTTTCATGGAGCTCCATGGAGCTCTGCCTGTGGATAGATAAGCAGCTGAGTGAAAGCTTGTGGGTAAGGATAAAGGAGGGAAGGGACAGGTGACTTTATAGTGGGGGCCTACTGCAATCCACCCGACCAGTGAGGGGATGGGGCACTGTATAGACAGATAGAAGCAGCTTCACAGTCACAAACCCTGGTCCCCATGGGGTACTTCAACCACACCAGTATCTGCTGGAGAGACAACACAGCAAGGCAAAAGCAATCCAGGAGGATCTGGAATGTGTTGATGCCAACATGCTTCTCCAAATGATAGGGAAGCCAATGAGGGAAGGTGCTGTGTTGGGCCTTGTTCTCACTAACAAGGTGAGGGAATGTCAAGCTCAGTGGCAGCCCAGGCTGCAGTGACTGTGAAATGGTGGAGTTCAAGGTCCTTAGGGTAGCAGGGAGGGAACACAGCAAGCTCACTACATTGGACTTCAGGAGAGCTGGACTTGCCCTCTTCAGAAATCTGCTTGGTAGAGTGTGAAGGGATAAAGTCCTGGAGGTAAGAGAGGCCCAAGAAAGATCATTAATATTCAAGGATCACCTCCTCCAAGCTCAGGAGTGCTGCATCCCAACAAAGACAGGCACGACAGGCTTGAGAGGCTGGCCCATGCAAACCTGGTGAAGTTCATCAAGGTCAAGTGCAAGGTTCTGCACATGGATTGGGGCAATCCCAAGAACAGATACAGGCTGGGTGAAGAAGGGATTGAGAGCACCCCTGAGAAAAATAGCTTGGGTGTACTGATTGACCAGAAGCTCAACATGACCCAGCAATGTGCACTGGCTGCCCAGAAAGCCAAATGTGTCCTTGGGCTGCATCAAAAGAAACACAGCCAGCAGGTCAAGGGAGCTGATTCTGCCCCTTCACTCTGCTCTTGTGAGGGTTCACCTGGAGTGCTGTGTCCAGCTCTGGAGACTCCAACATAAGGACAGAGGAGGCCATGGAGATGGTTGGAGCGCTGCAGCACCTCTCCTATGGAGACAGGCTGAGAGAGCTGAGGTTGTTCACCCTGAAGANACTCCAACATAAGGACAGAGGAGGCCATGGAGATGGTTGGAGCGCTGCAGCACCTCTCCTATGGAGACAGGCTGAGAGAGCTGAGGTTGTTCACCCTGAAGAAAAAGCTCTGGAGAGATCTTATGGCACCTTCCAGTGCCTAAAGGGGGGCTGCAAGAGAGCTGGAGAGAGACTTTTTACAAGAGCATGTAGTGACAGGACAAGGGGAAATGGCTTTTAACTGAAAGAGGATTGGGTTAGATTAGATATAAGGAAGAAATCTTTACTGTGTGGGTGGTGAGGCGTGGAAACAGGTTGCCCAAAGAAGTTGTGGATGTCCCATCCCTGGAAGTGTTCAAGGCCAGGCTGGGTGGGGCTTTGAGGAACCTGGTCTAGTGGAAGGTGCCCCTGCCCATGGCAGGGAGGTTGGAACTGGATGATCATTGAGGTCCCCTCTAACCCAAACCATTCTATGATTCTATGGTTCCATGTTGAACATGTTTCAACCATAAACCTATTTTACCCTAAGAGTTTGCGTGTATCTACATTAAAATGTAAAACCGAATAAGACTAAAATCAAGATTCAGTGGGTTGGGGAATTACCATTACCCATTGTTCTAAAAATTGTTTCTGCTGCCCAAATATATGATAAACTTCTGGTTTTAGTCTTGAAGTTTTAAAGTACCTGAAAACTGAAATTCTTTGTCCCACTTTGATACAACTGGAGTTAATTACACCCACCAATTAACATAATAAGTCTCTTCCCTGTCTTGCTCTAGGAGAGAGAAGACGGTTTGGCTGGTTGCTATTTCTGTAATAAAGCATTCTGGAAATACTGTTTTATGTACACAAAAATACGAAGTAATTGAGCTCAACAGGCCATGTAAAATACACATGAGAAATAAAGTATGTACTTGAGGCTAAAAATATAATCCTAAATGAATCCTATTGGGATGGTCTGCTCTCATGCTACTTCTAGTCCTCTCACTTCAACTAGAGCTTATTTTTCTTTGCTTTTGTTTCCCAAATAGCTTTTTTTGTCATTTTTCTTTGACCTCTGTGAAGAAGTTCGAGTAAGAATCAATTCTTTCTTCATATAAGTTGCTACAGCAGGGTCTACTGTATTACACAAGTTGTGTGTAATCCTGCAGAATAGAATAGATGTAGGAGAAGTTTGGGGAAGAAGTTAATGGAAGATTATAATAAATCTACACAAATATGCTCTTTTCCTTCTGTAGGGAGACAGTGCTATACACTTTTCAAACCATTTGCCAGATTATGTTTCATTCTGTTCTCTCCAGGCTCATATATTTTTGGTCACAAATGCCTATGGGCTGCAAGAAACATAGCCTGCAATATCCACTGAGCCTATGTTTTGTCTTGCCTTGGTCCATTTCTTGAGTAAATGGTTTGTGTCTCTCAAGGAGAAACTGCTGTAGTGAGAAAAAAAGGAATGCACTTGTTGCAAACTATTCACCAAATCCTGTTTGTACTTTTATATGTGCTTGGCTGCTTGTCAGGTATAATGCAAAACTTTATTTTTATTGCTGAAACTGCTGATAAAACAAGAGATGACAGTTGCTCTAAGGAGACTGAATTCAGGTGACACTCAGATATTTATACTTCTTGGCAGTTTTCACAGGGTTTCTTTCCATCATATAAGCCTTCAATTACCAAGAAGATTAGTCCATGGCCCTGTGTCAAAAAAACTATTGAACAGTATTTTTTATATTATTCATCAACACGGATAATACAATTATCTCAAGAGGAGATCAACTGCAGTTAAGGGATTCTTCAAGACTGGTTGTGTTGACAGTATGCAAAAGTGAAGATCTACATCTGTGAGAAAAGGTGTGGCATTCACTTGTCCATTTGTGTTGATTGTTTTTGCAAATGTGGACTGTCATTACATTATCCTTTTGCTTTCATATCCTGTGAGGGAGGAGAGGATACACACACAAAAAAATGTGTATTTAGACAGCCTATTAGCTTAAGCAAACAGACCAATAAAATCATTGATGTCCAATTTGTGAAATTCCAGTGAACAAGACTAGGAGTTTTCTTTAAAAACAAATAAGTAAATAAATAAACCCACCTGTGACTCTTGCCTGCAGGAATTATGGATTTAAGCGAAGAAAGATTTTCACAGAATTTGCTGCTGCTATTGCCAGTCTCTCAGATTCCCTCCTCCCTGCAGGGAGGTGGTTTGCAGAGGGGTCAGGGGACAGGAGGCTGTTGCTTCCTGCTGCCTGGCTGCAGGATTTGTCCTGCTCTGACGCTGCAGCAGAGGCAGATGGCTGAGAGTGGCATGGAAGGCTCCCGTCCATTTTTAGAAGCAGGTTTCGGTGCCTGCTAGACACTTACTCCTTTTGTCAGTTGGGCAATGCTTCAAACTTTGGCCACAGCTTGTAAAAAGCTGGGATAGCTCCTCGATATTTTAGAACATTTGGGACAAATATCCTCCTGGGTTTTGTCTTGATAGAGCCTCTGAATGATGTGAACATTGCATTGTGGAATGCACCCTGCATGTGTAAAACACAGCTAAGACTACTCAACAAGCAGCAGAGACTTATTTATGTCTTTGGGATTTGGCAGGAGATGACCAGTTAACAAGAAAACCCAGGAAGAAAATCAAATAGTTGTGGGAGATGTTGAAAGTAACAAATGAGAAGAGATTGCTTGCAGAATTTTAATGCTACACAATAAATTATTGCTGGTAAATTGAACTGCTGCTTGTTTTCAATGATATTACAGAGCTGGAAATAATGCATATTTTAGCCAGGCAATCATCTACTGTCTTTTGATGACAGACAAGTAAAACCTGAACAGGGAAAAAGGCGAATTAATCATTATTTTATGTAACCTAGCACGATACAGTATTTGCATTTGAGTCCTAGTGTGCAATGTTCATTTAAATTAAGTCTGGTAGTTTTTTTATTTATATTATTGTTGTAAGATCCAGGAATAAAACAAGTGGAAATACTTGGGGGTGTTTTAGAGGAGCCTAATAGAGTTGGTTTTCCAAGTCCAACAAAAAATGACAGTCTCAAATGTCTTTGCTTTCTGTATACCACATAGCTGGTAAATAATGCCCAGGAGGGAAATTGTTGAGTTGTGATAAATTGTTGAGCATCTAAAAGCTATTGTTGGTCTCACTGGGGACCACTGAAAACTCAGTGCTTTTGAAAACCCAGCCAATTATGTAGGTGCTTATGCATGGGCTTTGAAGGCTCACTTTTCTTGCTTATTAAAAAGGATGGTTTTTTCAAAGCTTTCTGTCATTACTGGTCATTTATTTTGCCCTCTGTTTTTTTCTTGAAAGCATCTAAAAAGGTAGAACACTGAAAACAAATCCATTTGAACTGCTGTGTAGTCAAATGATGCATTTAGTTTGGAAAACTGAGGGTGGTCTTTTGGTCAACATTAAGAAAGAAAAAGCAGCAGTTTCGCAGATTTTAGGGCATTGGATAATCCTGTTGAGTTTTGCCATTTCCTTTGCATCCAGAAGATAATAATGGAGCTGAAGTGTCACTTTAGTTATAGAATATAGTTTGTTTTCTTTTTCTAATTGGAATTTAACAGACTCTGAAAGACCCCCTGGGAGGAGGTGCTCTAAAATGCTATTTATGTTATAGGGTTATGTTAGCCTCTGTACAGAAAGGTGTGTGTTGCTAAAATGGCTCTTTCCCCATATAATAGTAATACCTAACACGTTCTGCATGCTTTCTGTCTGAATTCCTTTTAAAAATATTCTTTCTGACATCTCAGTGATGTAGGTAAACTGTATATCCCACACTTGGCAGGAAGGGAAGCTTAATACAAGAGTAAAGTGACTTGCCCAGGGCTATTTTGCTCCTATTTCAGGCTCCAAGCCTATGTATTGCAATGATGTTCATTGTGGGAATGAACAGTTTGGGTCAGCACTGGCTTCAGGCAGTTTGTAGACATGTCCTACATTACTTAAGCATTAAAATTTTCATGATTTATTCATCCGTTCATTTGATTACTCATTTTTTCGTTCTTTTAAATAAGATCAGACACACTTGGGTCCTTGGATCTTTATGGCACTTCTAGAGATTTGACAGTCATTTAAAGAATCTCCTCCTAAACCAGGCTCTAGCAAGTAATCATGGATATTAATAATCCATCAGGAGAACATGTGCACACTTTAATTATATATGCCCCTGTATACACACACAGATATATAGGCATACAACCCACCATGAAAAGAATCAAATGAATCCTTGTGCTTGGCTGCATCCATTGAACTCTGAGAGCAAGAAATCATTGTCTTACAGCCAAAATGCTTCCAGAAAGGTATTGGGCACTATATGTCCCCTTGGAGAGGCAGTGTTTTCCAACCTCCACTGTATTTCCACTGGCCTAAATAATAACTAACCTGGGAAACACGAAACTTTTTGAGAGGAAACACTCCTCTCAAAAAATGTCTCATCTCTAAAGAATAGTTGCTTTCCTCTGCAGATAGTTTTAAATTTGAAGTGGTTTGTTATTTCTTCCTGAAGGAAGGAGAATTTCATGATATCTGCTGGTTTGTGTCAAAAAAATATCCAAGTGGTGTGGGAGAATGCTCTGCAGTGACAGGATAAAATAAGCTCCAGAAGTGGCTGTCGGATGCACTGATATAACCTCCTCCTGTTTCCAAGTGTCTCACAACTGCTAATAAATCTAACCTCAGCAGCTGGGATGCTGGCATAGCTTATTAAGCCTAAACAGACCATTTTGGTTACCTGGTTAGTCTTCCTAACTATCACAGGCTGCACAGTTACTTTTAATTCGTGCTTCTCCTTTCACAGGCAGAGGATGGAGGCACAAAGGGATGATCCAGCTCTGTTTCAGACCTGGCTCCTAACCCTTGCCTCCCAACTCTTCAATGCTTTCTCCACAAAACTACCATTTCCCTCAGCAGATTCAGTGTCTCCTGTCAGCAGCAGTGACAGGAGTATTTTATAACCCGCAAACATGTTTGCTTCCCTTGAGGGGCAGAGTATATGTCATTCCTTAGTGGGCAAATAGGAATGGCATGAGGGATGTGTGAGCAGTGCTGCTTTATCTGTCCTACTAGACAGATAGTTCTGTGGCCACGGATTGCTGGCCTGAGAAAAAGAAATATGATGAGGTTTTCAGAAAAATCCCTGAAATTTCTCTCTTTCTTTTCATAGCATGGCAAAGCAACTGCATTTTCAGTAAGCTACAACTAATGAGGGCAAAAGGACCTAGGGAAAGTGTGGAGTCTGGAGGAGAGGGAACCTTCCCTGGAAAATAGATATAGTGTGTTAAAAATGTATATGTGGGGAAGAGGAAAAGTCAGTAGTGAAATAAATCATCACTCTGTTGCATCTGAAACCGTAGATAGTTTCTGTCCTGAAATACTCTGAGTATCTTTCCCCTTCTTTTTGATTCTAGCTGTATTACTGGCATAGAGCTGGATGGACAGTTCTGCATTTTCCAAAAGACATGGATTCTGGCACTTGGTTGATGCGATAAATGCTGGTTTTAAGTATTTTCCAATTAAGTAAGATGGCCCTTTGCCTTTAATGATTTCAAACTGCCCAATATATTACTTCTATTTTCATTGCATCCACATATTATCAAGCAATACATGCAGACATGTGCACATAAGTGGACATACCCACCCACCCAAACCCAACCTTTCCTATGCAAATTAAAAAAGCTCATGTTAGGAAGGTAGAAAGAAGCCCAAATGCCTTATCTGAGGACTTTCAGAAGAGTAGTCTGGAAGACTACTGGAAGAGTGGTTCTGGGAGTGTAATACTGATGTTACTATCTAGGACTTCAGGCTCTGTTGCTGAAGGTATCAGATGGTGCATAAGGACCAAGAAAGGTGGTCTGATGGCTGAGGAGGTTAAATGTGCTGTCATGGAGCCCCTCATGCGGTTTTGCTGTAATTTGTGTGTAATTCTGAGTGATCCCCTAAGCCAAAGTTTTCACAGGTTTGACAGTTCCCATTTGTCCATTCCCCCCCCCCCCCCCCCGCCCAGTGCTAAGCTGTATGTAGTTGCTCAGTAAGACTCTGGATTTTAAACTTTTTTTTTTTCTTTTCTGACTTTCAGAAGTGCTAGACATTTCTAGCTACAATTGAACTAGATAGGAGCTATACTTAACTATATAAAGTTATGATAATTGCTCTGAATAAAATCTGTTCTCAGGCATCTGAAATTAAACACCCTAAATTAGCAAGACGTTTGACCTTAATCATTCTCTGACTCAGCTCCCCATCTGTGCAATGGGATAATGTCTTCCCTTCACCATGTAGAGGTGCTGTGGAAAGAAAGTGATGAATATTTGAAGCTCTCATATATGGTAGTGATGAGTTCCATAGAAAAATGAGAAAATTGATAACTCTGTCTTTAAAGCAGACCGGGATTGTGTGCTGCAAATAAGGCCACACACACAACGGTGAGGGTCACATGAAATATTGAAGAGACCTCATTACGTGTGAGCACCAACCACTTGGTGCAGTGTCTGAGGCAGCTGAAAGTGTGTAGGATGTATAATTAGACTCCTGCACAGTACAGATGCACAAGGGGCTGAATTACAGCTTGTGGACCTTGAGGCTTAAATCTGATATTGACCAATTTACTGCCTGTGTGTGGGCCTTAAGCTTGCAGGTAGATTTTTTGTCTCCTATTGTTGAATATAGATAGGATTTTCAAAAACACTTGGCTCTGTCCTGTCTCTGTTGCCAGTAAAGATAACAGGACTTTATGGATGACTTTAGTGGGAGCAGAGCTAGACCAGTGTTGAGTATTTTCAAGTCACAAACCAGGATTTATGTAGCGCATTGTCTGAAAAATGCACTGGGAAAAAAATGCAGTCCTCAATGCTTGAACTCAGTGGAGTTCTTGTCATTCCTAAGGGCTGTTAGCTTGTTCTATTAAAAACAACCTTGTATGTGAGATGCTAAAATTAGGTATTGGCAGTGTTTATTGTTGTTTGCTAGTGCATAACATGAGTATGCACAATTTCTCTTATTAACCTTGAATGCAGAATTCCATTGACCCGGTTCTGAACATCAGAAACCTTGAGGTAACCTACAGAGGCTTTTATCTGACATGAACTGAGTGGTATTTAAATGACCCAGAGTTGAATTTTAGTATTGTTTATATTACAGAAAGCATTAGAGATCAAAACCCCATTGTGTCAGGTTCTTATCAGTCATTGCCATGAAGATCTGGAAGTACAAATTGACAAATGGAGTTTTCTTATTCCTGTTCTACACACAGAGGCAGAATGTGGCCTGCAGAAAGTAGAATTTGTTTTATACTCACTGAAGAGGAGAGAATCCCTCAAAGTCAGACACAGAATCTCTAGCAGAGTCACTGGCAGAATCCTGAGCTGTTGGGTCAGAACTTTAATTTTAGCAGTGTTAATTCGTTTCTCATCTGATTTACAGATACAGTCTCCAGCCTGCATGCTGAGATTTTGCCTTTTTTTTTCCTCCACCCATTTAAGACTTTTTCTGTCCCTTTTACATAAGCAATGTCTTATATTATTAGCAAATAATTGTCTTCCCCTGCAAAAGAAACATATTTATTTATCATAGCTTTATTCATGGCACCTACTATGTCTCTTTGGGCCTTTGGAAATCAGAGTGTGCTGAAGTTGTTGTTACAGTGCATTCCTTCCACCACCAGCATAATTTTCTACTATACCCTTGGCATAGACTCCCTGATCCTGCACATTTTCTTAGCAGTAAAGAAGAGCCATTTTAACTGCTGCAATTTATGGGACCTTGCAGGGAAAACACTATTTCCTTAGAAGTAGCAGAAGAAAATCGAAGTATTCCTCACAGTGAGACTAGCAATTGGATTGAAATGCCTGTCTTAACCCCAGGAAGCTGTCCACTTTCACGAACTAAAAGGGTGCTTTGGAAAGCACCTGTCAGCTCCCTCTCCCATGGAAGCCACTGGTCTGGCACCCTGTTATTTTTCCACTGTTTCATGAGTTCCACATCCCACGGGGAGCTGCGATATCAAATAGCAGTAATAACCTTTCAGTGCACAGATACACCCAGGTGCAAACTGAGATACACATCATAGGGGAATGTTTCTTTACTGTGCTGGACAGGGTCTATCACACTGAATTCTGTTTCAGAGATGAGAACATCCAGAGTGACTAGACTGGATGAAGATACTGACCTTTCTAAATCATTGTCTAAATTTTCATTAAGTTTTCTAATTGATTTTCCAACACCCTCCATTCTGTCTTGGCCAAAAAATCTAGCTCCTGTTCTTAGATTATCTTGTATTTATTCATATTGTAATAATATCAAGTACCTCTGGTATAATGGTCTCTGTTTCCAAAGAAATGAAGAAGTAGTTAAGAGATCATGTTGATGATGAGCACAAACAGTGAAACAGAAAAAATAAGATAATAGAAAGGCCACATTCTTTCTAGGGTTTATAAGGCTCCTAAAGTGCAGGACTATACACTGAGAGCATTATAATAGCCAGGATCAATCAATGGGAACGAATAATATGCTCATCCCAAAAGAGTGTGACTTTTTGAAAATCAGTGTTTTCTTCAGTGGGACTCTGAAAATTAGGAAAAGTGCCATTTCAAGTGGATTCTCTTCTCTCATTGGTGTATTCAGGAGGGAAGTTCAACATGCAGCTCAGCAAGCCTGGCTGGATGGTAGCACAAAAGAGGGACTCTGCATTGCTTATTGCCTGCAGTGGTTCTGGCAACACAGTTCAGAGGGGAATTTGAACGAAGTGATTTCATTATTCCCTCTCTCCTACTATCTCATCTCTCTCTGTTTTATGAGTACTATACTCTCTATTTTAAATCACATTTCTGTATTATTTCATTTCTTACTGTGTTTCTTATTGCAAAAAACCTGCAAACATTTCTATCAACCCTAATAAGATAGCAGCAGTCGGTATGATGATAGGATTTTAAATGTTAGACAGAAATTATATAAATTAGTCTTAGGAATAACAAGGTTTCATTCTGTTGCACAACAGGAATGCATGACTAAGTCTCTCATACTATGTGTTAAATGTGTTCTCAGAAGCAGTGGGGATTTCATGTGGTGTGCACTCACATACACCCATGTGTAAGAGGTGAGTCGACTTTCTGGAAGTCTCTGTTATTTCATAGCTTGAAAATCTCACTTTATCTACCACACTTCAGGACTTGTGGTTACAAGGAGCAAGACTGTATTGCTGAAAGACTGAGACCAGGCACCATGTGCTAGTGCACACCTAGGGTTTTGGTGGGCATCTCTGAGGTTGCTGTTTGTACCTCTGAAGGGAAAAAAAATGAATCCCCTGTTCCAACTTATCTGATTTAGCAAGAAAGAGTAAAACCTTTGATCCTAGTAAATTTCTGGAAGAGAAAGAAACCACAAGAAAATGAGATTTCACCAGCAATTGAATTATGGTGTGCACTACAAAGACTCTTTTAACGGTGAAGCTCATGACTAATGTATTTTTGTATTCCATTTACTCTGAGACTTCAGCTGCTTTTCTAGAACTGGGTGGAGAAGCTATTCCTCAGCTGAATAGGAACAGCATTCATCATTACTGTGGCAGGACAATTCTTGGGAGAAGTTTGTAGAAAGCAAATTTTTTCAGCTGCTAGAAGGTTTCTGCAGCTCTTGAGCTGTTCCATTTCTGCAGGTTGGTCCATCCCATTGGGAACATCCCAGTCTTTGCAGAGTACCTGTTCGCCTACACCGGCCCCTGCAAATGGCTCCACCATTGGGATTATTTTGTTAAAGAGGACAAGATATGGTCTGCTATACCTACAGCAATCAGTTGAAATATTCCAATTGTAACTTTCTCCAAATCATGGCAGAAAACACTATAAAAAATAAAAAAGCACTTAAAAACCAAAACTAAACCAAATTTGTAATTCTGGGAGATGGGATTCCTATTTATAAATAGGAAGAGAATAAAGTGTAACCAGGAACTGCACTACAGATTTCCTGAAATTTTAGTATTATTTTAAAAATACCTACCAGGCAAGTGATATTTGGAAGCACAAAACTCTACTGCTTGAAACACTGTTGTCCTTTTAGTTCTATTGATTTCTTTTGTGACTGTTGGTGTCTTTCCCAGGAACTTACAATGCTTACTAAAAGCTCATGGTATTTATCTTCCATGAACTGTTGCAGATCTGTGATAGTTCAACAAAATTCTATTTCCTAGCAATTTGCTCTGTATGACATATATTTTCTAGAATTTAGCCACAGCCTTGATATTTTTTTTTTTCATCCGATATCCAAATTATTGAAGACACGATGCCTGAGAAATACTGTGAGCAATAAAAGGGAAGGATTCTGGAATTCGTGGGTGAAAAGGTAGTCAAAATCAGGACATTTTTAGTATCTCTCTGAATCTTCTCTCAGTACAGCTCTGATTCAATATTATTCCATGCCTTCATCCCTCCTTTCTCCTCTCTTGAGCTGAGGATGCCCATCATATCAACGTGGGGAAATGTTTTAAATCTACGCACAAATATCTACAAGCAAAGACTTACAGGTTCAGTTTTGCTTGAAGGATGCTTGAAGTATGGGAGCAATTCAGTAAGTCTTAAATTGCACATTTACTACCCCTGCATCTACTACTGTCTGCTCTGTTAGTAACTGCATTGCCTTCACGTGGTTTCCTCAAACTTCTAGTTCTGCTTAGTGGCTGCCTTTTATTATGATGATACTTTGCAACTTTTTGTGTGGCACTGTTATGAGTAGTTCACTGTATTTCAGTGAGCTATTTGAATTTTATTACTAATATTAGGAAAAATGTGTGGTATTTAATGATTTTACTTGATACCTGTAAACAGAAAAATGGCTGTTCAGCACCGCATAAACCTCGATAGATGGTTTTGGCTTAAAATTGTTGCACAGGAGAAGTCATTGTTACACAAAGCATGGTTTTGCTTGAATTAACAACAGGATGTTGGAAGTTCCTTTAGGAATACTCTGGCAGTGACTGGGGCATATTCTTTGAAGCAGTGTGTTGGAAGCAATGCTCTGTTTTTGATGCAGGTATTCTATTTGAAATGCTGTGAAACAATTATTACTCACTTCAGCCCCTTTGACCAGTGAACCTGAAACCATCCTCAAGCATTAAAGTTACATTTTTCTTAACATCCCCACTGTATTAGGGCAAGGATAATGTTGAGAAATTTTATTGCTGCTTATAAGCAGGGATAGCATTAGTCATCAGCGTCATTATTAAATTATATGATTTGTTTAATGGACCTACAGTATATTTGAATTGCCAAAAAATCAATTACCTTTTTTTTCTAGGAATTATAGGAGAGGGCCTATAAGCACACATAAATAAAAATTTATGTGAGACTGTTCTAGTAGGAACCAGACTGAAGTCTGAATTGCTGTGTTAATTGCTAATTGTATAAAACCTTTCTTATTTCTAAGAGCTGGAAGTTGGTGCCATTGAAAGATAGTGTTTGTGTCAGACATGTTTATACTTTGACCTTAAGTCAAAGCTTGAAGTTAGGCCAAAATGATGTTACACAGAAGCAGTCATTACCTCACAGTTATTCATTGTGTCTGCAAATTACTTCAGATATGATTATGCAGTGGGTTTTTTTCCCCCTAGCATTAAGAATGGCATTCAATTATTTGAATGTAAATGCTTAGTGCCACTTTGCATGCCCTTAGTTGTCCAAGGCACTTGCACAGCACAGACATCTACCATATACAGAGAATTAAAGACCTGCATGTCTCTGGAATGGCAGAGGGAAACCAAGCAGAATAGGCCATGGCATCCAAAATAGCATGTGACATCTGTGATTAGGAATCAGAATCCTCCTGTTATGCTTTTATTTATAGTCTTCTTTTTTTTTAATGACTTTTCATTTTTGGTTTCCTGCAATACTTTCTAACAGCTGATGTTATATGCCTTCCACACAGTCCTGCAGATCCACAATAGTTCAGCAGCATGCAGTTTCTTAAGAGACTGTTCCAGCTAATGCTCTGTTTAAAGATCTTACATGAGTTGTAATTTCTGTAATGTCTTTTGTATTCCATTACCACAGTTTCATATTTAGTTGTGTATACCTCATCTCAGATAATAATTATACATGTTCATGAATGACTAAAAGATAAATATTTTTACAGAATATATACAGACATTATTTCAATTTCCATTGAAATGAAAGAAAGTTGCTTGGCTTTTATAGGATATTTCTTTTCTACTTGAAAGAACAACTAGGATAACCTTCTCTATTTGAGTTTCTAGTGTGCAAAGATGATTTCATTTTCTATATTTATCATGAGATAAGCTTCACCTATATGAACCACAGAATCTGAGATCTTATGGTTCAGCAGAATGTAGGGAGAAAATACTAAATGATTATGAACTAAGTTATAAATGTATGTTATTTATGTAGTCTTCTCAAAAGCAGAATGTTTGCATTTTTCAAGAGTGATAGGATAAACTGTTTTGTATAGCTCAACAAAGAACAGCAGTGTTTGCCAGAATATCATGTGCCTGCTTGCTGTAAATCATACAGTAGAAATGTCTCAGTTGCTTACACTGAAACTAGATTTAAGACAGCAAACAACTGGAGGAGATTATGAAAGTAGTTTCAGTGTAATTTCAAAACAAAAAAAAATCTGAAATTAGTTTTTATTTGGTAATGCAGCAGAAAACATAAAAAGTGATAGTGGCTGCTGAGGAATGAGGAGAAGTGTATCAGTGTCACAAAGCTTCCAATATGACAAAAAAGTAGAATAAAGTGATTTGCAAGATTAGTTTGTACCTAAAACTATACATTCTGGTAGGACAGTGCGTATTGATACCAACAACTTTTCATTGAAAAACATCTCTAGGCTTGATTTGGAAGGATATGTACAACCATGCTGCTTGTCTATGCCTTGAGCTTTCTGTCCACCTCTGCCAATAATTGTGGGACTCAGCAGCTGATTTCAGCCAAGTGTGACAGAACAGGCAGTGATTTCAAAAGTATTAACTCCAAATGTGAAAATCAGCGGCTGTATAGGAATAAAGAAACTCAAATTAATGCCTCTGAAGGGGGAATGGGTGGAGCATGAACCCAACAGTTGCATGGTCTGGCTGATCTGCCAGCTGGCTGATCAGCACATGGAGTGGTTTCCATTTCCATGGCCAATTTTCTGACTTGGGCTGTAACTCTGTCCAGATCACAGCTGTAAAGTTCCCTGACCCTTTTTGTGAGTATTGGAAGAGATTTGATACTCCCTTTTCAGCACCACAAACTTTTAGGGGAATAAGATAACCAGAATTCATGAACTCTGCCTAAGCAAATGTTGATTTAATATTGAAAAAGAGTCTGTAGAATGTAAAGTTTGAGATTCTGATCAAAAAAGCACCCAAAGTTGTTAATTTTAGCTCCATTTCTCAGGATTTCTGTATTTTTTAGCAGTTGTTTCACAAGTTTTCCTCAAGCAAAGTAATTCCGATTTCATAGTGCTCAGTGACAGGAATATTGCTGCTTGGGAGTGGGCTGTAAATCTTGGGTGGCTGTAGTAATTCCAAAGGGAATAGCATATGTCACCACAAATGAAGTGTGAAGCTTTCCTGTCTCATATACCTCGGAGAGAAAACTTATGTAGTAAAGACTCAACAGCTTGGTAAATCTCCACCTGAAAGAATGTAGTTTGCTTGAAGGACTCAGGCAGACTAGTGGCTTCCAGCTGGAATTGCATGTATGTGTGGGTTTTTTGTTGGATAGGTATATTAGCATAAGTATTGGGTTTGTTTCCTGTGAAGGTCTGAATAGGGAAACAGTTTTAGAGCTTGGCAAATCAATAATCCCCATACAGAATATTACTGGAGATTCGTAGCTATAATGTTCAACTTTCCTTAATTTCCACAATTTTCTCTCTTTCTTCTCCATCAATCTGCTCATCTCCCCAAGTTCTAGTAACAGAGATACACTAGCCTGCTTAAGGTTTTTTTCCCTATCATAAACTCTTTGATGTTCTCTGATTCAGCTATTTCAGTTTTTAATGAATCACAGGGGTTTTTTGGTAGTGGGTTTTTTTCTCTTGATACGTAAAGTTTTGGTGAGATGTCAGCTTTGCTTGTGTCATCCACACAACCTGTGTCCAAGGTTTCTAGCCAAAATGAGATAGATTAACATCAGCCTTCAAATGGCTGTGCAGAAGTCAGTGGGTCATTCCTTTTTCTCTTGAAAATTCAGGACTTCCCTGATGCCCAAAGCCAGCAGGCTGATAACCACTCATCAGCAGAGTTCATGGCCCCAGACTTTCATGCAGCAGAACATTTTGCCCACGCAGCACCACATGACTTCAGCAGGGCTCTGCAGGGAGGAACATGTGCCTCTGAGCAAAGGCTGCTACAAATGGCACTAATCCTTCATGATTCATGTATACCCACAGGATGTACTCGTGGAGAAAAGGCTGACAAACTGGAATTTGGAGTCATACACTGTTCAGGGAGGATCTGCCTTTCTGCTGATTTCTGCAAAGCATCCAGAATACTTTCATCCCACACAGATGTTTTATTATTTTATATTAATTTGCATTAATGAAATACCACCTGAAGGCCAGGACCAATTTAAGCTGTATTGTGCTGGCACGAATAAAAATTACAGGAAGCAACAGTCATGGCCCCCAAAGGGCTGTTGTCAGAAAGACAACATGGACCATATGGAAGAGATGGGCAGAAGTAAAAGGTACTGAGGGGAAAGGGAAGCAAGTAACTACTAATGAGATAAATGCAAGCACAAGGCTGATATCAGCTGTGGAATAATTCCAATTAAAGATAGAATTTATTCAATAACAAATATTGTTATTTTGGTGAGCTGCTATCTCCAAGAGGACAAGCATGGTGGAGTGAGGATATCTGTTTTCATGTGCATTATTGAGATTCCCTTTGCATGGAAATGCTTTTGATTTCCTTCAAACGCAGTTGAGACAAAGAGCTTCCAAATACTTCAGAGCCAGATGAAAGTGTCATGAGGAAGCTTAATTTTACAAGATGTGTTACAAATATACATGATCTAAGTTGTATCCCAATGCATTTATTAAATACCAAACTACTCTGTGCCCGCTTTTTCACCCATATCTTTTGCACTTCTTTCCATTTCTATTTACAGAAGCATATTAATTATGTATCTGCAATGATACATAATTCAAGTACAAGTTGTTATTACAGTTACTACCTTCTCAAAACTTTATATTACTGGTTGTGTCATATTTATGGACAAATCTTGCACACCTGGCTCATAAAAGTAGATCTATCAAATTTAGAGGAGGTATCTTTTAATTAATTTTTATTGATATAATAATGACACACCAATCAATGATGTTCAGCTGAGAATTTTTCTGTCGATGTTAATTTTAGAAGTACCCATGAAAATGCATTTTGTTTTCTCTGATTGTCTTCCCTTCATGGAATGCTGAAGAGAGAATCATAAAATACTCAGTAGTGAGGCTTTGAATTCTGCATCACTGTTGGGCTATCACAGTCTGCATTCTTTTCTACAAGATATCCCTGCTGTCTGCAACCAAAGGGAAACAATCCATTGCAGGAAGCATTTTAAATGGTTGTGTAAACACAGGATAAAATATAATTTATTTTATATATAGATATATTGATACTTGCTTTTTCTGCATTTTTAAAAAATGCTCAAACTATCAAGAATTCTAGGATTTCATTTCTTATTTTGAAGGATTACAAAAAGACAATTGTGCTGTCTCTTATTTAATTAAAAGGGAGTCCAGTCTGTTTGATCTATCCCAAAGATCTTCCTTTTCTGAAAATTGTAGGTAATTATTGAAAGGTGTTATAATGCAAGTAGCTATATAAAGTGTAATATTTTCATGGACTATTTATCGTAGCCACCATGCAACAGAAGGACCTGTGTCAAATAAAGTCTCAAAAAGGATAATTGAATAGGAAGGAACCATTTTAAGTCTTTGCTTTTCAGAAAGAAGCATAACTAAAGTATGGAGGTAAAATTAAAGTGCCTTGGGGTGTGAAAGGGTTCAGGGTCATACATGTGTCTATGTGTGTGTTTGTACATACATTTATGTATATTTTTTTGCATCCAGCATTATAGAAAAAATAGCTCTAATTTTCTATTTCCTATATATTATACACAAGATTTCTCATAGAGAATCTTCAGCCTTATTAACATAGATTATTATTTCAACTTGTTCTCAGTATTTTGCTGTGTTCTTGGGACATACATTTTAAATGCTCTACTTCGTATTTACTAATTATTTAATAGGTTTGTCCAGGTGTAAGGTGCTTTTACAAGATATATTTTGATTCAAGATGGAAGCTCTTACTATGTTAGTGTGGATTTCTCTCACCAAGGCAGCAGTTGTTGGCCTCAGGGCACTTATTGAGCTGGAAGTAGAGAACAGGTTGTGATTAGGTGCATGTGAGGATGATATTTTGCATCTCTGTGTGCAGAACTTTGTTGGAGATTCTTTCTTTCCCCCAGCACATTTTAAATAAGAGATATCTCTTTTTCTTACTCAGTTGTGGTGCTCTCAGTTTTAACTGCTGGTGTTTTATTCTTTCCTTCTGCAAAATAGCTGTGACTATCCTATGTCATCTCTTAGTAAATCTATCTTTTGGTGTCACTTATCAGTTGCTGGGTTATTTTTGATCAAGGAAGTCATCACTGGAAGGATTAAATTTTATCCTAATTTACCAAAAGCAAACAAGGGGACACCTCATAACCTTAAATGAAAGTACTGTTAACCTCAATACACACTGATAAATACACAAAGCAGATGAATAAGGACACCTTTCTGAGCTTAGTCCTTAACTTTCATCATAAAATCGGTACTGAGATGATGGAAATTGCCTAAGAGCCTAAATACACTGAAATATTCCTTTGGTAAGCCAGCAGAATCTACTTTTTATTGAAGTAAATCATGTTACTAAATTATTTGAAGCATTCACTCAATTTGGGAGTTCTAAACGAGCCCATACAGGGCCAGGTTTTCCGCTTAACTAATCCTTCCTGTTCTCTGAGGCATAGCTTTTTATACTAAAATGTGCTGTTATCAAAGAGTCCTACTTGTCCTTGGTTTCTTCTGGTTGTCTGTGGAGCACACATGCATCTCTCTGAGGGTAAAAGTGTTAGTGACACTTGGAAATAGGGTACCCACTCAGCTAGAGCATTGTTCTGATCCTCAATATAGAAACTGAGGTTCACTTTGTTGTTTTGTTCAGTTTGATTCCTCTTGACTGGAGTTTGAAAGTGCTAGGGGAATTTTGTCAGTGCCCTATTTCAAGGAAATCTTATTAATCACTTTCAGTCATACTGCACAGTTTCCTGCTGTGTATTGTTGCTGAAGAAGGAAATTCCAGCCTTATATTTTCATTAATGATTGCAGAAGGTTGGACTAGTACTACTTGGAAACGTTGAATCAAGAGGGGTTGTATGAAGATTTTTTTTTATAATGTGCACTACATTGTAAGAAAAAAGTTGTACCATGGTCAAATTCTACCTGCATTAAGGGTTATACCATATGAAAGCACCAGCTAAAGCAGTTACCTGCAGAGAATAGTAGCCTTAAGAAAGTACTACAGGTATTTCTAGCTGTCTCATAATATGCTGGGAACTTGCAAAATATAGGGAATCAAGCTCTCAACAGGTTCTTGTAAAGTTTGGCTTTTTTAAAGCAAGCTAATGAACAAAAAGCAAGGTACACCAGCACCCTGAGAGCGTCCACTCTCTGAATGTTCTCTGCATTTCTATAGATCAATGTCTTCACCCTTCTCTTATTCACAGACTATACACTCTTAAAAAGGAATTACTAACCTTCTTGTGCAGAATTGCATAAGAATATAGTTTAGGTAAAACTTTGCACTTTCATTTGTTGCTGGCATTTTTTCTGTTTTGTTTCTGTTCTTGTTTTGATGATGTGGGAATGATGTTACCTTTTGGGGGTCTGTTTTCTGGGGTATGCTGTGGACTGGTAGTGGTCCAAAGACTGTTGACTGAGGGTCCACTGCCAGGCATCATAGTTTGGGAATCCATGAGCCAAGCTAAGTTATCTAATGAGTCAGACCTCATGAAATGCCTCTTCCTCTTGAGTTAGAGGATGAGACCCCTCACAATCTTCTGAAAATATAATTTAAACTTAGATGCCCACCATTACTTAACATAGCTAACTTGCTCTCCTATTTGTCTAATTTACATGAAGGATGAGGATTTTACTTCTACTTATAGATAGTTATGCATTTGCAGTGTCCTGATGCATTGCTCATATCGATATATGACAGGAGTTGATTTTTTAAATGTATTTCTAATCCTATTATACTTGCAACATACTCGAAATATAGCACTTAATGCAGTGTTTCGTAGTGATTCAGAATAGAGGTAAGTGACTCAGAATCAGGGAGAAGTAACTAAAGTTATTTTGACTGCTCTTGAAGGCATTTCTGTCATAAGGAGATACGGGGAAAGAATGAAAATACTACATCAGTACAAATTAAGTCAGAGGAAGAAAATGGAGCACAGCAATGGAGAGTATTGGATGGATGGATTGGATGGAAGATAAGAAGCCTGTTGAAGAGATAAAAGCTGGTGCTGGTGTTTGGAGAAATACAAACCACAGGCTCAGGGATTTTAAAGAATTAAGACTTTAGAGAGCAGTACTTACAGAGCAATATTGAAAGAGAAAAGAATTAAAAGTTTCTCAGCAAAGACAGATGTAACCTATTTGTTATAAATTTTTGCTGATTTTAAAGTTTATGTAGTATATATTGAGAAGTAGTTTGATGTAAAGTAGGTTTTGTATCTTTGCTTTGCATTTGAAATATTGCATAAACTACAATACTTTTAAATACTCTATCTTATGTAAGTACTGAAAGTTGTCTCCATTTTTTTATTTCCTTTTGATAAATGGTTTGCTTAGCTTGTTGACACAGGACTTTTTTATTGAAATCTAGTGGAAGCCTCTAAGAATTCCTGTGCATTTATGATGTATAAAGTCTCACTTAATTGGTCTTGTGGTGTTTCCATTTTCTACTGAATTCACTTTGCTTCCTGACTGAGTTTAATGAACTTACTGTCTTTAGGGAACGTTGGTATTAATGCCAAGCACTGCTCTGAGGCCCCAGGCAGGACTGGTGCGAGGTGCTGTGCAAACACACAGATGTCATCGTGAGCCCCAGTGTTATTTTGCCACATTTATTGCTTTAGTTTCACACATGCAGCAACTTCATCTAAAAAGTTTTTCCTTTGAAACCACACTGTACTCAGCAGCAAAAAGGGCAGTCCCTTGAACCGTGCAGAGTTGGATTCAAGGGTCTGAATAGCTGGAACCATTAAAAACGTTCTAGTCAGTCGGGTCTGTCCATGTCCCGAAGTGGGAATTGTGCAGGAACAAGAGCAACAGGTCCTCCTCTATAGACCTTAACAACTCAACTTTCTTTCTTGGTACAGGTGGTAGACTTAGTTTTTCTGCATCACCCGGTTGACTCCTGTATTACTGTGTGGGTCACCAACTGGGTGATGAAGGGGGCAGGAAAAATATCCTCCTAATATTAAGCAGATATTAAGGTCTTGGCAGAGCTGTCATTCTTCAGTTTCATAAAAGTCTAAAGCACGGAAATGCTGGAAAGGAAAGGCCATTTCTCCATACACATCTACTTCAACGGGAGAAGAGGGATTTGACACAGTGGTGTTGCACAGCTGTGTCATGCCTGTTTCTGTGTTCACACCAGCTGGGAGTGTCTGATCTGGCCATGTGGGACCCCACAGCCTGGCATAGCACCACGGTGCTGGGATGGCACAGACTCACAGTCAGACAGTTATTGCAGAGGCCAGTGTGGACCTGGACACCTGCTCTGGTGCCAGACAGTGACAATGACATTCCGCCTGTCGTTCTCTAGATGTATGATCAATAAACAAAAGAGCTTGTAGGCTCTAATTAGGAAAATGCAAAGATGGTATTGATGTGCAGGCAGAATTAATTTTCATTAATTTAAATTAATTCCTTAAATTTTAAATTAATTAATTTTAATACAATTGTTTCTATTAGGAGGTCTGACTGCTACAGTCAATCATTGTGATCACCTCTGCAACAAAGTTGCAGAGAGAGAAGTATTCTTCCAAGATTAATGTATGAAAATTGGCCTGTCAGTGTTTCTATTCCTGTTTCCAATTTTATCACTGATTATTACAGTTGCCTTTGTAAGATCATTTGTTCATCTTAGACCTTCTTTCACTTTTTCCTCTAAAAAACTCTGTGGAGTATCTTTTAGTTGACAGGGATGATGTAGGTTAAGGTTTACCGAGTAAAGTGTTTAGAAATTACTGGTTATGGAAACTGGTTATCAGTGCAGGGTATTGTTAAACTATTTCACTGCCAAATGACTCATCCCAAGCAGTTAAAAATAGAGTTTCAATGGGTTTTTGTTATTCAGTTGTATTTTGACTCTAGAATTACGTTATCACAGCTGCATGGGCAGCTCAAGGGCCGTTTTGTCCCACTGTAAGAAGGACTTGACAAGCATCCTCCTGCTCGATGGTCTCCAGGCATTTGAGTTGGTTTTATCTGGGGCAGATGTTCTCAAGAGACTTTTTGCTTGAGCAGGAGGGAATTGATACAATGGAAAAGAGCTTCCCATGTTGTTATGGGGGAAAAAAATTCCTCAAACTCTGGTCATACACTAAGAAATGCATTTTGTGATTTTTGTAACTGCAGCTGGAAGCTTTACAGCAAGCACACACTGAGTGTGTGTTGCTGTTTTCCTACCTCAAGTGAGTTTGAAATACTCCCAGTTACTCGCCCTCAATCAGATTTTTTTCCTCATTCAGGCTAAGCAGTTCCACTGTGCTCCACAGTCAGACACATTGAACAGTCACTGGAAGTTATATATCCACTTCTTCAGTTTTGGTTCATGTACTTTGTGTTGTTTCTTGGTTTTGTTTTGTTGAGGTTGACGAGAAGAAAGCGATGGAAAACAGAGGAGGAAAGTGTGTATGAATCCCCACAATGACTTCTGTTATTTTGTTTTTGCTTGTCTCAGGTCAGACTATGACATTTAAGCCCTTTTGGTTTAGAGAGAAGTATTAAAATCCATCAGTGAGTGTTTTCTCGCTTGACACCAGCACAAAGTTAGCACAAGCTGCATGTGACAGGAAGAAAAATCAATTCAGTGTTTCTCTGCCCTTATCTCCTCCATCTGATTATGATGCTAAGTCCCCACATTCACAGAATTTCAGTGTCACCCACATCCTAGAGTTTTCCATGCCTATAAAGGCTTAGGGGCAGTCAGAAGGGAAGTACTATGTGTTGTAAGCTGAATGAGATCAAGCCAGTGTGAAACAGGACCAGTGGTGCTCCACAGAGGGATCTGCCCTTTCACAGAGATTTGGTCAGGGCCACCATTTCCATTTGTGCAGAGGCCCTGTGGCTCTCCTGGGAACTGGTTACTGCTGCCTTCTGTCTTTCAGCTTCTGTCTTTTCTTTGATGGACCTTTTCTCTGGTCTGAATAGAATAGGTATACCTGAGATACTATATCCAAATGTCCTGCCCCAGGAGGTGGGATGTTTAGAGTTAAACCCTGATGCCTCCTGAGATGCTGGAGCCCATGAACCTCCCATGAGCTTTGTGTCTGACCTTTACAGCTCACTTTCTGAGCAGGTTTTCAGAAGATGTAGTTTCCTCTGCTCTCTGGATTTGGTGGCAGCCCTGATTGCTGACTATTCATGATGAGACCTAAGAACTCATTTCTTTTGCTCTCCATTTTCTCATTCCTGAACAGGGACAGCTCAGGAGGTGCTTTGGTTCTGTAGAGAATAACTTCTACAATGTGAGCTCAATTGTTTGTCAGGGGGACTTCACACATCTCTCTAAAGTGGCCTGGGAGGGGGATGGGAAATGGTAGCTCTAGATTTAAGAGTGAGATTTGGTGAATCAGGTTGACCCATCCAGGTAAGACTAGCCCCTCAGGCAGTGAGTTTCCTGCATGAGACTTCTGAGTAGCTACAGCACGTGGATTGCAACATGGGATGGGATAGAAAAGTGTGGTCTCACACTGAATGTACTGAGCTTAACAGTCCTGATAACCCTTTTGACTGCAGCTGAATAATGTGGAGGTCTGGTGGGGTGGAACATTTGTAGCTTTACAGGAGTTTTGGTGTACCTGGGGATCTTGCATGGCTCTCTGGAGACCCAAAGGTATCTCATGTAAAAGCATATTTCTAAGACAAGTAAGAGGTTTGTGGTGAACTAAAAACATGTTTGCGCATCCTTGGTATGTCTGTGTAAGAATTAGCTTTACATCTGGTAAATAAAATACTGTGTAAACTTTCTGAGACCAAAAGATGACATTAACACAAAATGAATTGTAATTAATCTTAGTTGACTGCTAATTACCTGTAAAATCTGATTAAAGGGAAAACTAAATTTGTCTGCGGTAATTAGTGTTTCAATATGAAGTCTATGTCCATGTAAATATGTCTAGTTCTCTGTGCTAATTTATCACCACTCTTATTTATGAGCTTTTTTTTTCTTTCTGCAAAGGTTACAGAGAATGAAGGACAAAATTAGAATAATGAATTCTTGTTTATTAACACAGCAACAGAACAAATATTCTGTAGACATTTTATAGACTCCAACATTATAATATTGTCAGAGAAATGTAGTGTTTCAAACATATTAGCATAGAAATAGGTTTGTTTCTTATTATTTCAAATAGTTCTTCTTGCACTGGTTTGTCATTCAGCTGTCAGTAGAAAGGCAACAAACATTCAGTGAGAACTGACCCCCAAGAAAGGACTGGCCATTCTGCTATTCATTGACAAATGGATTTTGAAATGTTCACATAATGAAATCTCCAGAGCAAATGGACTTTAATAGCTGATGGGGTTTTGTAAAGCATCATCAAATCACAGCTGGACATCCGGAGTGAATTTTCAGTAGGGATAGCAGGCAAGTTTATACACACTTATAATGTGATTGAAAGGAATAGGACATGTAATTCTTCAGTCTGACAGGTAGCAAGTCTTTTCTCTGTTTTTTAGCACAAATACTTTAACTACCTCGTCCTCCATCAAATTGTCATAAGAATATTCTTATACCGGGAAAACTTTGTAGGCATCATGTTCAACAACAAAAAGAGCAATTTATAAGGTGTTCTTTGTAGAAAACCCACAGACCTGCACACTTGCTGCTACACAACCAGCTATCATTCAAAACACAGCCCTTGCTCATGAGGCAGTTAGATATTGCTGCATCTGCATCTACACTGAGGGAAAAATGCTTATAGCCCATCTCAATACAACTGAGATGCAGCAGGATGCTTTTTTATGGAAATAATGACATTTTTGAATAAACTACCTGAACAACACTCTTAAGCACACAACTAGAAAATGTCTGAAGATTTTATGTTACTACCCCATGCTTATGATGCATATGGGATACAGAAAGTCACTCTGTGATTACCTCCTGCACTGGAAAAGTAAAACATGCTGATCCTCTCCCATCTATCCCTTAAACAGTTCTCCTAAACCTCACCAAACTGATTATCAGAAGATTTTTAGAATCAGGTAGTGTGAGAGCAATAAATACAAAAGCTTCCAAAGTATGCACAAAGCCACCACAAAAAAATGTTCTTGACAACCAAATCACCAGTGGGCTCCTCACATGGAAACCTTACAATATGATGGACTTTCTCTAATGTCCCAAACACCCTCCTGGAGTTGTGTGAGTGAAACAGTGTCTTTGCACCCAAATAATTCTGTACTGGTAACTGCAAAAGGACAGAAGAGCCAGTACTCAGAGAAGAACATTTCTTGCAAACTACTTTATCTCTGCCTTGCTGATCCTGGTTCTCAAGGGAGATGTACAAAATACCTTTGAGGAAGGCAATTTGGGATAAAGTGCACAACTTTGCTCAATATTAGCAATACAGACACAACAGATTCATTTTTATTTTGAATTGCAATTTTTTTCTAAGCCTTTCTTCTTGATAAACCCTTTCTGTTCCACTTTCTGTCCAGCTGATAAGGAAATGAGCCTTATCACCTCTCCCCTTGGTTACCCTTCATGACTTCTTCTCTCAAGTCATTCAGCTGATTAACATAACTAAACGAAATTCAGAACAGTGTGTCCCACTTTGTACTGAGATTGAAGTGTGCTGCCTCTGTTTCAGACAAAACTCTATTTCTCTATGAAAGATATTCAGATCTTTAATTCTTGCCAGTCTTTTACATGTTATTTAGGTGTTTACAACAAGGCTTCTGGTAGCTCTCTCTTGAAATTGTTCTCCCATGAGAACAAGGGAGCAAAAAGCTGAGATAGAGTTTGTCATTCAAGTAGAAACGGGAAGAATATCAAAGCAACTCCCTGGATGTAACCCCTTTTCTGTGTTTCTCCTTGGCTTAAGGGCATATTCTGTTCCAATGTCTGACCATTTCTTCAGTGAAGAACTTTTTCCTAATATCCAGTCTAACCTCCCTGATGCTACTTGTGGTCATTTCCACTTGTCCTATCATTTGTTGCTTGGGAAAAGGGACCAACCTTCACATGGCTACAACCTCCTTTCATATAGAGAGTGATAAGGTCTGCCCTGAGCCTCCTTTTCTCCAGGCTGAACGCTCCCACTTCCCTTAGCTGCTCCTCATCAGATTTGTTCTCCAGACCCTTCTCTTTCTGTTTTTCTCTTTCATGGACTCACTCCAGCACCTCAGTGTCTTTCTTACAGTGAAGGTCCATAACTGAACAAATATAGCTAAATCCTTATGTTTTTCTTTCCATTAACCTTAATTTAGCCAAAAAGAAGGGACTCAATCTAACAAACTAGTGACTTGACTAATCAATTTTCTAATTGACACTGAGTTTGTAGATGGTCAGGTTGTACATCTATGGGACAGTGTTATTCTACTGCTGTTACCTTTGCTCTTTCTTCCTTTCTTTTCCCTATTCAGACATTCCATGCAGTTCAAATAAAACTTCTCTTGTCTTTAATCTGGGGTCATGCATCAATCACAATGCCTGAAACTGTGAAAGCAATTTTGACTAGAACCTTTTGCAATAGAAATAATGATGCCATGGAAGCTGGTCTTACATGTACAAAACATTGCAAGGGCACTGTAACATATCCTCTGTGTCAGATTTTCAGGATACTCTGTTCTCACTGAGGGGATAAGAAGGCATCTCATTCATTTTTTTGTGGGGAGCAGGAGGTGAGCTCAACATCTTTTAAGAAAGTGTTCTGTTTGTTTGGTTTTTTTCCAGCTGTATCTCTCTGAAGTTATTTCTTCTGGTATATGATCATATTTAAAATTGACTCATTTGTTTGTGTGTTTCATGAACTGTTGGGCCAGTAGCGTAGTTGGTAATTCTGAGAAGCTGAAATACTGATACTTCCTTTGGCAGTGCAGCCCAACAGAAAAGCCTGCAGAGGACTTTTCCTATTTAGAGGGCAGGGAGTGTGCCTGTGTTTCATTCCTGCAGTGCGACTCAGTTCCTGTCTAGAAGTCCATGAAGAATGTGTGAATTGATGCTTTCACTCCAACTTGGTTGTGTTCCAGTACTGTTAATACAGTCGAGATTGTCTGTAAATAAGATTGGAATTATACAATAGTAGGTTAGTACTTTGGCAAGTTTCAACTAGTAGGAATTGTTTGTCACTGATTACTCTTGTAGTGCAATCTGTGTTGCAGATTCCCACTTCTTACAGCCAAAATTGTCTAGAAACCAGAGATAGAGAAAAAGGGCAAAAAATCCATTACTTACATAACTCCTTTTTCTTGCTCTGCATTGCAGAGCTTTTAATAGTTTTGCTCTCAAACCCTCCAGTCTTCCAGGTGAGTTCATCTGGTAGGAAACTGTTACATCCTGCAGTAACAAATGCTTGTTTTCTCAGAAGAGCTTCTTCCAGCATATCCGAATCAATGGGAGACAAAGGAAATGCCTCTCTCTTGTGCTGCAGTCCTGAGCTGGGCCACTGGTTTGCATGCAATCTTTTGGCCTGGCCTTGTTTCCCTGTGGCTTGCATTTCAACTGATTCTCCTGTTATGACAATCGAATGTGTTAAAAACAGTTGAAATACCCCCAGGATGAGAGCAGAACTTAGAGCATCTACATGAATAACAATGACTTTCTGGCCAGGAACAACTGAGGTTTTCACCTGTGCTGGGAAGTCCTGATCACATTGTCCCTTTGACTAACACTGAGAGCTCTAAATTTGCAGCAGTCTGTTTTAATTTATCCTTTTTTCCCTGAATGCTGTATACAGCATTGTTTTCAGAAATTTTTGTCCCAAAGTTTAGAGAATAGGAGCCTTCACTAAAAAACAGCCACCCCAATGAGCAGATGGTGCTTTCTCTCAGTGCTGGACTGGGATCTGTGTCCTTTCCTATTCCCTGTTGCTGAACTTAGGGGTGTCACATTATAGGATGATACTTACAAATATATTTAAGAGATGAGGTTCATGAACCTCTCTCTCCTACAGAATATTTTGCACCAAGGTGATACACACAAGTGAACACATGTATCCATCATGTGTGTCTTGTAATGCCAGTGTAATTGAAACACAGCAAAACTGTCATTTGTTGGTAAAAACTTTTAATCTGAATATGGAAAAGAGTAGATTTGAGAAAAGGGGAAAACCTGCAATTTTTTTTTTAACATCTTACAATAATCAGAAAAGGGAATTTATAGAATCAGGTGAAAAAATGTCTTTTTTCTCATGGGAGAACCTTTACCTGAATGTTTTTAGATGGTAAAAGGTACAAAATGAGAAATGACAGAAACTGCCAGGTCAATTTTCCTATGGACAATTTAGGGACAATCCCATGGTAATTGAATAGGGTGAAGTGTGTCTTTCTTCTGGTGATCATTATCAAAGGACTGGTCAAATCTCTAACCAGATTAAAAGGTCTTTGGTTGTTAGGCCTTGCTTAAGGGGCTTTAACAGTGCTTTTAACAGTGCTCTCTTTATGCCACGGGCACGTGGGGGGGTTTGGCACAGGGAAGTAAAGTGTTGGGTTTTTTTCTCCTGGTGTTGAGATTTAGCTCTGATTACTGAGGCTGATTCTTCTTTTATGTAAGAAACGAAAGCAGCCAATGATTCAGTCCATTAAAGCTGAACTGTATCGAAATGACTGGTGATTCTGTGTTAGAAATCAGCAATGGGCTACTGCTTGCTTTAGGATAAAAATATAAAAACAATCCTGATAACATCATTGATTCAGGACTATCCAGCCTACATCTTTAAAATTCACAAGAAAAACAAAGGGAAACTTTGCTGCTGAATTAATCAACACAGGCTGAATTTCTCTGCAGCAAACAGCTTATCTTCAAAAGAAAAAGAAGAATAAAGGAATTTAAAAAAACCCAAACAACAACAAACCCAAAAAACTGAGCAAGCAGGTAAGGATGATGTATGACAGGAGTGTAAAATGGAAGCTACACAGAACAGCAGACCCCGAGCAAGTTTTATACACTTTTGGTGCAAGAAACCAGATAAGATTAAATCCCTCAGCTTCGTAAGAAAAGAGTAGAACAATCTGCTCCTGGCTATTGCAACAGTAGAAAGATGCATGAAGGTCTGAGACAAGCTTGAATATCTTTCAGTGCTCATTTCCAAGTGCCTTTTTGACTCCTAATGCCTCTAGGCTTCTTATTTGCCTGTTACTTTGACTCAGCCTGAGGGCTAATCATGTGCTTGAACCATCCATTTAGAAAATAAACGACATAGCAAGTCAACCCAGCAAGATGTGTTGAGTGAATGCTGAAGGCAGAAATAACAAGTATCTTAAAAAAATCTAAGGAGAAGAAGGTGAAAGCGAGTAGCCCTTGCAGCAACAGCATGCTTCAGTCTGTGCCAGCTGGTGCTCTTCCTCCTCCCACTCCCTCAGGAGCCTGAGCCCTGAAAGGACTGGTGCTGGTTTTCACTGCTGGAGGTTTCTGGAAGTTTGTTCAGTCTAAACTGTTCCTCTCAGGTGTTCTCAGTCTCTAAAGGAGGTGTGATCAAGGGCAAGTCAGGGTGAGTGAGAGGTTTCCTAATTCAGATCATGTCCTGTAGTGGATTTTGTGTTAACAGGCTACTGCATATAAATTGTCTGATCTGACCTAGGTTTTCCTTTCCTTTAACATATACAGATAGTGTTAGAAATGGGGCCACATTCTCAATGGGTGCAAAACAGCTCTGACTTTCTCTGGAAATGCTGAGCTATCCCAGCTGACAACCAGATCCAAAAGGGACAGCAGTTTTCTTGGTGTACTGTCTCACACTTCTGGTCTAGCTGGAATTATTTTATTGCCTAGGGGAATTAGGCAACTTCATTAGCTCCCTAATTTTGGTGTTTTGAAAATACCAGATGTAATTAGTGGATTTCCTCCCCCTGTGGACTGCATGCTATTCCCTTTTCCCATGCTGTCCAGGTGCATCTCCAGTGTCCATAGGACCATGGATCTGATCCTGCACCTTCCCATTCCAAAGTCTATCACATCCATATTGCTGTACAGATGATCACTTTTTCTTTTTACAGCAGTTCCAAAGCAAAAATGAAAACTGATTCTTCCCCAAGGTCTGAACAAAAGTTAATAGCTTTGAACCAAATTAAAAATGTCATTGTCTCTCTTGGTGTGTGGCAAGTATACCTTTGAAAAGAGACAGGAACAGACTCATTTTGGAAACAAGGAAAAAAATCAACTCTCTATTAATCAAATACTCTGTCAGAAATCTTTTTAGTCGTTGCTGTTATTAATGTAGTGTTTTGCCTCTCAAGTTTTGGCTGCTCTAGCTCCACTTTGCTCCTGGCCCTTGGGACTGGAGTTCTGGCCCACTTAAGTCAATGTCAAGGCTGTTTTGCAGCCTCAGTCCTTCACTGAGGCCCCACAAGGGTTTTTCTGTGACTGCACAAGTGCAGGAGTCTAGGAAAGGCTGCCTTAGTTATTTTTCCACCACAGCTTAAAATTAAAAGGCATTTAGACTGTTTGTCATTAGCAAAGGTGTCCTGCAGTCCTCCATGCCATTACTGCAGCTGCAGCTTTGTAAACTGATGTTCTGGGTTAGAAAAAGTATTTCTGTGGAGTCAGATATCTGAGATTAAAACTAAAATGCTGTTTGAATGCTTTTGTGTGGTATCATGAATGTAGATCGGTTGAAACACTCCATCTATCTGTCTGTCTAATCATATACCTACTGCTTGAATCAATAAAGTTAAGCACATGGAGATCTATTTGAAATACAAATCCAGACAAAAGACACTTACTTTCTTTAATCTTAGACCAATACTTGTATAGAGGCTGTTTCATTAATATATTATCTCTGGAAGGTAACTGGGTTTGTCGGAATTGAAATAAGGTTAAATGAATCAGCTATTGTAGTTCATCTGTTAAATCACAGCACTTTGCTCTGAGTTTGTAAAATACTCTCCAGACTAACGAAGTAGGGTCAATCACATGCATTTTTGCTGGAATCAAATTGCCATTAATTGTGTCACAGCTATGGATAGGTCAATAAATGTTGCCATTACATGGTGACTGTTGCAGTGCCAGAAGATGAGCCATTTTCTCATCACGTGGTGCAGATTTAGACTCTGCACATATCAGTGTCTAATTTCTGCAGTGTAGAAGCTCCCCACATAGCACATAGTTTCTTGCAGAAATAACACTGGCTACATCACCTGTAAGTGCCCCATTCCTGGAGCAGGTTCAGCTGGTATTTAGTACTGTGGTAGATGTTGGAATCATTCACCTCCCACAGATCCCTTCGTAACTTCGGTGTATTGAGCAACTTCTGAAAAACATTTATTATCTACAGTTGTTCTGCTTCGATTTGCGGTTCACTGATGGATGAGAACGGCAGGAGAAACTTTTGTGATAAGTAGTGCATGCAATGTGTTGACTAGCTACTGCAGTGATTACATCAGGGCACACATTGAGTGTTTAATTTGCCAATAAAAATTAACCAGGAATGGGAGGGAGGGAGGACTGTGTTAGCTGGTAATATCACACATCCTGGCTGAGGTTACAAGGGATATCAGACAATGTAGAGCCATCTGCTCTGATACACACCTCTGACATCTGCAGAAGGGGTTTAACCAGGCTAGAGAAGACACAGACAATAACAGTGACCTTAGGTGATTTCAAAAAAGGCAGGTGAGAGGAGATGAGAAGTAGAGAAGGAAACAGCTGCCCCATCTCAAAAGGGATGGGGTGGGAGTGCTCCACATAAAAGTCTTGGGTAAACTAGTTCTCATCACAGATCTTTGTATTAGAGCTTTCATTTTTTTCCTTCTTTCTTTTTTATTTTTTATCTTAATTCAGTTTTTATATCTGTTTCTTTAGTTAATATTAGCCAATCTTTGAGCAATCTGATCACTTCTACTAACATTGGGTTGCAGTCTTGGGAGAGATAAGTGTCAGTGCCAAAGCCAGCAGGGCTCTGGGTGTAAGTGCTACTGGTGTAGAAACTGCTGTGAGATGTCTTCAAAGGGGAGGGAGCAACTGGACCTTTTGCTGAAGAGCAGAAATGAGGAGAGTTTCAACTCTGAGAATCCATAACAGATCAAAGTTACATTGCATTTTTTATTTGTGGTTATATATGGGAGAAATATTTCTGTCTAACAGAGATGCCCAAGTTTGTGGTTTGTTTGGGGTTTTTTTTTGTTTGTGCAAGGGTTTGGTTGGTTGTTTGTTTTTTTTTAAAGATGCTCTTTTTTGCTATTTTGTGTGGGTGCAAACCCAAGAACTGGGTAAGTTCTTGGTTAAAAAAAATAAAGCTTCTAGGCAAACTGCAAAGAGAAAGAGAGCATTTTCCATTCTCCCACTTCCCCAAGGAATGTGCAAACCATTCAGCAGTTTGCTGCTCTGGGCTGGATTTCTCTCAGCCTTTCTTGTTGCAGCTGCATAAACAATTAAATATTAATTGGACTAGAAAAACAGATTGGCCATGTGCAGAATAAAGACATTCACCTGGGACACAAGTGGCCAAGTTCAGCTCTCAACTCTGAAACTGGTAAAGTACATTTTTCTGACCTACTTCTGAGTTGTTGTTCTCTATCACCCGATTATATTTTATCTCTCTTTATTGTTATTGCCCATGGTCTCTCTCACGTTCAGTCCATTCAAAACATAAAACACCTTTTCTAAAGATTTCATCAAAATTAGCACGTTCCCAGCAGAAGTGTTGCTTCCAGTGACTAGATTGTGGCAGGTTCAACACCTTTGTTTCAAAAAATTTGAGTAGCTCCAAAGTGTTAGAAATATTTATTCAAATTGACCTCCTGCCAAAGGTTTTTTTACCCATAGGGACACTGAAAGATTAAGAATGAAAATATATGTCTGTTAACTTACTCTGCCCTTGTACTGGGAGGATAAATATTATCTTACCTTTCACAAGTTGCAAGATGCTTTCTTAGCACAAGACAGAGCATGTGCTATTTCTCTGTCCAGATATATTATAGTTGCTGCTGGATATTCAAATACTGAGTTTGTTTCCTCAAAAGAGCTCACAAGCCCTTTATCAGCACGTGTAGTGCAAAAAGGCCAAAGCGAGGAGTCTGGTGTGATGAAAATATCATACCAAATTCAAAAAGTAAACAAGAAGGACCAGATGTCCAAAAAAGACCCGAAGGATGGTTATACATTAGGATGCAGTAAAGTTCTGGTTTTTGCACTCTGAGTATTTTTCATGTACCAAAACACTATTATGATATAACTTCTGACATATATTCAGGCTAACCAGTACTTGGTATTCCCAACAGAGTGGAAACTACATTAAGAATATTACTCATGAAAGGCTCTTGACTATCATAATTATCTTTAAGTAGTTTTCAGCTTTGAGTTTGATCCCTTTTGGTCTCAGAAAGGTTAATTATTAAATGTGAGATTTAGGATGCGTTTCCATCCCCGTTTGCTTCTCATAAGTCTCTCAAAATTTCTGTAACTGAAATTATACTTTATCTACTGGACAAAATTTAGCAGTGATGCTCTGTATTGAGACAGCATGTTCTAAAAACCAGTCTTAATTGCTCTCTGTTCCCTGTGCATCTTCTTTGAAGTTAGCAGGGCTGGTGTGGGAAGAACATCATTTGACTACTGTTTTGCTGCCTGCTGCAGCTCATCTTAATATTTTAAACTGGGTAAGGCACAAGGGAATTTCTCTGGAGATCTCTATTGTGAAAATGGCACAAGATTCCCAGTAATCCTCAGAGAAGAACTTGGGTTCTTGCTGTCGTCATTTTTAACACTGTTACAACAAGTGTGCTCTGTATTTGTCAGCATTGCAACAATTTAGTATGCTGTGTTAAATTCAGCTGGGTAGCAGGACTTGCCAAAAATTGTAATCCAATGAGACAAATAAATAAAGTATGAGGAGTTTTTTGGTTTGTCTAATTTTTTCTCTCTTGTTAAATGAAATTATTAAAAGCCAAGTAACACAAACTCTTCTTTGAGCTGTTTTAATCAGTAAACCTGCAGTGTGTAAAGTAAATATGTTAGAGGGGCACCTGTTAATGGGAGGATGAAAATGATCATGGAGAGGTTTGAGCCATGCAAGCAGGAATTTTAGGAATTTCAGGGGAAGGCAAAATGTGTTTTTTAATAAAATCTGGGTTCAGCCTCGCTTCCCAACAGCAGCCTCATATTCAGTTTTGTCATGTGAGAAACAGTAAAGGACAATGAGGCAAACTGTATTAATCAGGGATCTGTTCCGATTTTGTCATTTTAGATGGTCTCCTGCTTTAGGAGAGTGTGACTTTGCCAGCAGCACAATGTTAAGGACAAGGCCTCCAAGATCTGCAAGTCATTCCAATGCACACTTGTTTTTCACTTGTCTGACTTGTGCTGTGGGCAGTGCCATTACAATTCCCAGAGGGCTCCTGAGAAGTCCAGCTGGCGGGTCAGTGACAAGAGCAGGGATCAGAGAAGTGCCTCGCAGTTAGAGATGGGTTGGACATCACCCCTTGGACAACATTCAGCACACAACTGGCAGATTGCAGCAACACTGCTGGGAACTGATGTCGTTGCACACAATATTTCTTTTTAATACCTTTTTGTCCCACCAAAGAAAACCCAGCTTCCAGGGCAGTGTTCACTGGTACTTAACTTGAGATATCAATATGTATTTACTGTGCTGGTCAGCTAAAGCATCAAAGGGGGTTTAATCATTGCAGAGATATTGGTCTTGGGTGTTTATAAATCATGATTTGAGTTCTCAAGGCATTAATGTTTGCCCAAGAAATATGGAAATTTAAACAGTTTTGTTGTCTTGAATTACTGTTTGTCATTCTGACTCTCTAATGGATCATTCGAATTGTGTTAAAAAACTGCCTCTACCATAAAAATCTTTTTTTTTCTTCTTTTCCCTAAAAAGAAGCATTTTTTGTTAATCACACAGCTAAAGGAATAGGAGCAGTAAGGAAGTACCAGGAGTTTACCAATACTGGTGAATAAATCTGCATGTTCACAGCTCTTATTAAGCTAAATAAGAGTTGTGGGAATTAGAAGACTCTGGAAAGGAAGTTTTAAATCATTAAATCCTTCTGATATCTCCATGAGGACATATATCTTCTAACTATTTTATTTACAGCTTTCTGGTTGCTTTACACATCACTGATCTTCACCTATAATGTTGCTTGATATCACACCAAACCGAGAGACTGGTGCTCCTGGATGGGCACTGGAACCCCAAAACTGCTCTCAGGGTAGAAGTGGAAAGCAGAATTTTCCAGCCTGTCTTCATTTCCATTTCACTGCACAGGTCCCGTGGGTTAAGAAAGTCATTCTGCTAAGGGAGGGACACGCAACATAAATGCAAAGCTTTGGAAAGTGTTTTAAAAAATGGTTACCTGTGATGTGTTTGGATTGGACATCACACGGAATTGAAGGTCTGCAGGGTAGCTCTTTGCTGCAAGAGGAAGACTTAAGCCCTGTAGCAGTTGGTCTTTTTGCAGTGTGGGCCGTGTTTGTGAGCTCTCAGGCTGTTCCCTCTGGTCGTATGTCTGGTTGACCAGTAATTAGGAAAACCAATGAAGTGTGAGCAGGATTTCTCATGATCCTTCAGCTTTGGAGTCATTAGCAAACAAGAGAGTGGCAGGACTAGTGACAATCTGCTTTTCTAGAAGACTTGCTGCCCTTGCTGACATGCAAAATATGCACTGTATTGTAAATCTGAGAGGATTTTTTTCTCTGTAAAGCTGAGGGAGGCTGTGTCTGGTGGCTGTGATGCTGACTGGAGACTTGGGTGCTGTACTGGGTGGCACTGGAGGAATCTGGCAGGCTAGACTCTTACTTCACTAGAGCCAGAAGGACTATGATTTTTTTTTTTCCTGGTGTTTTCTATACCTTGAGCCTCTTTCAAGCAACGTGAGCTCAGGAGTTCTTCAATATTCTATAGGAACACAGGGCAAGCAATTCCTCATTATTTACCTGAAGTGAACTAGTACAGTCCAGCCCACCTAATGATTTAAAAATCCAATCAGACATTAGATCAGATGAATGAAGTTGTGAAACTTTGTTTTCTTTTGTTATGAATTGCTTTTATTATAAAGCACTCCTAGAATCAGGGAACCTTTCTATTAATAAGTCTTACTTAACAGGGGTAAGAGGAAATACAGCCCCAGCATTTGACACAGTCCTACAAGGCTGAACTGACACAAACTAGTTTGTTCCACCACTTCAAAAGACAAATGAAGTATAGAATTAATTATAATATTGATTCCAAATTAACTAAGTTAAATTAAATGGCTTGTTCAATACCAGGTGATTTTTAAAATGTATTGTAGAGTGCATTATTTACATCTCCACTTAAACAAGAAGACCCAAATATTTTATGTAATTAAAAAATGGATTCTGAGGTGCAACTCTACAGAGTAGATGAGTAGATGAGGTCCACTTCTGGAGGTTTTGCTCTAAAAAAGAACACAGGAATTACCTTAGGAGGGTGGAGACACAAACCATCTAGTCTAGTGCCTTGTCTCAGGCAGTGGTCACTAACAGGTAGTTGCAGAAGAGTAAAAAAAAAAGGGCAAATGCACAGCTTTGTTTGCTCAAAATTCTTTCCTGGTTTCCAGCTATATATGAAGGGCTTGTACCACCAAATAAATATAATTTTCTCTAGATGTAACCACATGTTATGTCAGTGAAATCAGTGATATTGCAATAGATTTACGCTGCTGAAACAAATGTAAGGTCTAGCTTTTAATGTCCCATCAGGAGAATGCCACTCAGTCGCTTGCTTACTCCAAAAGAAATAAGCAGGAAAAGGTGGTTTTATTGCATTATGCCTCAATAAGGCCAAATGGACACCTTTAACAGGATTCAGACTACAATAAAAGCCAGGAGTGTAGTAGTATGTCAGTTATAAGAACCACATATCAAGATTATGAAGATGAATTATACAGTGGTTTGCTGTTTCTTTGAGTCTGAAGATTTCTCTAGAGAGTTTGAGGTTTAGATACAAAATATTTCTGGCTGATAGAGCTGCTCATATTGTTGCTGTATCTTGCTGATGTTTTCCCCAAAACTGATATATTTAAATAACATCTGAGGGTTTGTGTCCTGCAATCCTATCAGTGCTGACACTCCTTAAGCGACAGAAAATGAAAGGAGATTAGTATCTCTGAGCTGAAGAGACTGGGTTTGACTTTACAATTTCCAGGGGTAGCCAGCATCTCAGGAATGTCACTATAACCACGATCAGTACGCGGATTACCACACACTGCTTCTACAAATGCTGCAGCCTTCCCTCCCACTATCAGGAGTTGTCTATAACCACCAGCATGTCCACAAGTCTCACGTGAGAATTGGAGAGTGGCAGATCTGGGGCTCACCTGTCTCCCTCTGGCAAAGCATGAGTGGAGGAGGAGGCTTAGCTGGGTTGTAAGCTACAGTTTTTATCACAGTTCTCACAAGATTTGGCATTTCTTTTTGTGGCCCGGCTCCAGGAGGCAAGTGGCCACATGCAAACCTCGACTTGGAGCAGTCAAACAAGTGAAAAAAAAAGGCCTTGAGATGAATGTGTTCGAAAGATCAAATCCAGAAAGCTAATGATATGTTTTAGGTTTCCTTCTTGAAAATATCCATGGCTTTTCATGATTTGGTGTATGTATGAGTCTGACTCATGATCTTTGATTATTGAAGGATTGGCAGAGCTCAATTATGAAAAAAAACAAACAAACAAACCAAACAAAAACCCACAAAAACAAACAAACAAACCAAAACAACAACAAAAAAAGGAGAATGGTGCTTATCTGCCTTTTTTTTTTTTTTTTTACCGTGATATTGACATTTGAGTTTTGTGTGCAGAGCAGATGAGTTCAATGTATGTGATTTCCAAGTAAGAGCCCTGGCTTGCAGCATATTTTCCTTGTGTCTGGGAGAATTTCCTAAGGGAAAAGTGTCAGAAATGCGCTTTAGAGAGGGTTTATGTGCAGCAAGGCAGGGAAAATAGCTGCAGACATATGAGGTAGCTCTATTATGGAGGGAAGGTAGAATCTTGGAGCATAGCAGAGATTTTTCCATACCTGTGTTTTGCTATTTTCTTAGCTGTTTTCTGGATGAAATCTCAGCCAAATTTCTTCTCTGTGGTGGTGAATCAGTGGGAATGCTCTGTGCATACTCATTAGACTTCAAAATCCTCATGCATAAAGAAGGGCTCACATTCAGGGCAAGTGACAGTGTTCAACCAACCGCATTCCTACTGAATCCCTTTTATATCCAGTGCTGAGAGTTGTCACACTTTAAATTATAGTTTGGTTGTGGGGTTTGGTTTTTTTTTTCCCTCTTAGCATGTGTTTTCCCACTTGGGAAATACTGTGCTGTTTGGTAGATGTTAAGCAATTAATAAACTGGCATATTTTGCATCCCATTATGTGGACAGAATGACAGAGCTCTTCTTGTGTGTACAGATAAAGGCAGCAACATTTAATTCCCACTGCACTACTGACACATGTCTGGTCTGTGCTAGACTTGCACTGTACTGCTGTAGCAGGGCTGGCTTTGTTTAATGTTACATTTACTGGCATATCTTATACATTGTGTGCTATTTTAAAGGATTTTTTTGCTTCATTATTCAAAACTGTCAGCAAGTGATTTTCACATAATTTCTCTTAACCTTCTTTCCAATATTAGAAATCCTATATGAAAAGTCAATATTGTCATTGGCTTAGTATAGATAAGATCTGAGTTCATCTTCTTCTGCCAAATATATCTCATGTTACTTTGGGTACTGGGTATTTGTAAGAGCCTTTTCCTATAAACAAGTCACAGGCAAGCAACAATTGTTCTAATGCCTTGATTATCATGCAAAGTCTGTGTTTGACTTTTATGTGGCACTTTATATTTAGAGAACTTTGGGGAAAAAAACCCAAACAGTCCTAATACAGTCGTCATTAGTTTAGGGCCACGTATCCTTCACAGAACTGTATAGAGAACAATTTACAAGTCTGGATTGAGAGCATCTCTGTGGATCTCAGCAGCAGGCATGGTCAAATCATCCCCTGAAATCATCTGCCCAGGACTTCTGCTTCACAGTGTACCAATAATCAGGGAACCATATGCTGCATTTCATGCTTAAACAGAAATATCCTTCATTTCCACCAATAAGACTAGTAGGAATAACTTAATATTTTGCATTTAATTAGGAAAAATGAGTAGAGAGTGTGTCATTTTCTTTTATATGACAATTAAAAATGTGCCAGAAATTTCACTCCGGAATTTGTGTGCAGATATCCTTTGCAATTAGTTATCTTATTTACTGCCAAATAAATGTGTTTTTAGCAGAATTTCTGTGAAACTGCAATTACATCTGTGGAATGAGTAGATTAATCCCATCTGTGTGTGTTGCATGGATCTTTCCACAGATACTCTGCATCCCATCCCCACATGCTCTATTCTTGGGGGACTTACTGAATCCAATAAACCTGGGAGAAGGAAATTGTCTGCTCTCTTTAAATGAAAAAGTGGAGCAGTAAACCTTATTTACCAAATAAATGTTATATTTCCCTATGCCACCCACTCTCATGGCAATTCTGAGCAGGCAGAATGTATCATTTTCCTTTGAGGGAAATATTGGTTGGAGTTCAAGACCCAATCCTGCAGACCTTTCTCGCTTTTCTAAAAACATGGTGACTTAGAGGAGAAAGGACTACAGGATCAGACCACGACACAGGGAACAATTGAAGTATTGCATGAGATGAAAGGGATGATAAACCATGTCAGGATTACCTTCTTAGATTTTTGGTTTGGTTTGGTTTTGGTTGGTTGGTTGGTTTTGGTGTTTGGGTTTTTGTTTGTTTGTTGTTTGTTTGTTTGGTTTTTGTTTGTTTTTTTTCTTGCTTGCTTGTTTGTTTGTTTGAGTCAATATGTGCTTCCAGAAACTCCTCTTCTTTAAAATGAGTATGGTACAGAGGTTTCTGTTTGGAGAACTAATGAGGATTATTTCTTGTAGGAGTTGCGACTCCTCGGTGCTCTGTGTCATGGCAGTCAGTACGCTCCCGGGAACACCAGAGAGAGTTTAGGGAAGAAGGGTGGCCTGTGACCCTTCCAAAGATCAGCAGCATGTTTTGAGGAGGTGCTGTGTCATTTGGCTTCAGAAACAGAGAACGGGCTCTGGCCTTTTTTATTGAACAAGGTGTAGTTTTTCAACATCGTTTACTGAGGCACGTGTGGTCTTGTGTTGTTCCTGCCCTGGAAGACCTGGCAACTGTCTCAGAGAAGAGTTGTTTCAGTCATGAAGTCAGAGCTTGACATATTCATTATTACTAATGGTATATCAGTTAATTTTGGTCATCTTTAGGTTCTTTGTGAAATTAGTTTTTGAAAGTGAAGAATATCTGAAGGAAATATCCTCTGAAATTTTGCCATTGTGTTTCACTGAACTCACCCAGTCAGAGGCCCCATTCACATCTGCAGGTTGATATTTCTGCAAATATTGCTGTTTTAACATGTCTTAGGGAGTTAAACTGTACCCATATGATGATTATAGCCATTTGCTAGACCATCTGTCTTTCAGGACTATCAGAAAGTCTAGATGGATGATACTATAATTTGGAATGAGGTATTTCATTCCCTTGAATTTACTTATGTCAGACAGTATATAGCTCACGATTATTTCTGGTAATGATGATCTAATTGCCTCAGCCAAACTGTGGCAATTCACTGGGACTATATATATTTGTGTGATGTTTGCTCAGTCATGGGGAGACTTAGAAGGGGTCATGCATAAATAACTGATCATATATGAGTATGACTGTACAAATGGTATCCTCAAAATGAAGTGGGTCAGGAATGTGGCCCATTTATTTTCTTCTCATTTGAGCAATGAACATGTCCACACTGCAGTGGATGCACCCCACTATGCAGCATAAGCTGTGTGGAGGCATCACAGAAGGACAGTCACAGAAAAACTTAGGTGGGAGGTACTGCTGCAGTAAGGCAGCCCAAACCCACTCCAGGCAGGACTGGACTGCAGTTACATCAGGTCACTCAGGGCCTCATGCAGTCCAGCTGTCAGTGTAGAGATGACAAAGCCTCTCCAGCCCTTGCTCCAATGCTATACTACTCCTATTATGACTTTTTTTCATGTCTTATCAGAATTCCCCATGTTGCAACTTGTGGCCATTGCTCTTAGACTTTGCTGTGCTTGAGAGAACTACCAAGAAATCTTTCTCTGTTCATCAAAGGTCTAGAAAAGCAAAAAAGAGAAGAATTGGGAGCATGAAAGTCACTCCCATTCATTAGCAGTACTCACCTAGAAGTTGCCTGCAAATTAATCAGCAGAATCATGCTGCATGCAGATATGATGTGTCTCTGACATACACAGGTATCCTTGCACAGTCTTCAATGTTCACCTCCAGGTGGTTTTTTCACTGGACCCTCTATCCTATTCCTTTTCCAGGCTTGATGACTTCGGAGATTAAGCAGAGCTTTGTGTAGTGAAATAAGATATCTTCAAGACTGGTTGCAGAAGTTGAGGCTGACATAATGAATGTTGCATTAGCCATCTCAAATTAGAAGTAAATTTGGACATTCATCTGTCCAGGCCTTGATTCTACGTTTGTAAAATGGGGATAATAATTCTCACTTCTTTCAAAAAAATGTTGGGAAGAAAAATCCTGTAAGTGAGTAAAGCCTTAGATGGGTTTAGACTGATGTGGTTTTAGACTGTGCCCATGCTCCTTGGTGAAAAGCAGGCTCACAAGTGTACTATTCACATCTACATCTACAGCTGATGTGTGGCCTGTCAGCATTGACATCTACAGTATAACCTTAATGATTGCAAGTCTTAGAAGAGGTGATGTCTGGTTATTTATTAGCAGGCTGATGACAGAGCCATTCCCAGTCCTTCCAGACAGGAATGAGAGCTTGAAGCACTGCAGAAGCACTGACCTTTGTCCTGGAGGCTGTCTGCTGCAGAATATGTGCAAATCCACCATGTGAGCACTGGGAGAGCAAAGACTTTACAAAGTACTCAGACCTCATTTGAGGGTGTAGAAATGCTAATTGGAAACTTTAAAGGGAGTTCATGATATTTTAAGGTAATGAGATTTGAGTGGTGAGCAGCAAAAAGGTGAGATACACTAATGAAATAAAAATAATCAGGGAAATGTTAGCATTGGACATACCCAGAGTGTGAAATAAACCCAGGATATGGTCTTGTATGCAAGTACTTACAGCTTGAAGAGACAACATAAATCTTGGCTTTATCTAATTCCTAAGACCTGACTTTCCAACCCAGATCATTTTGTCTATTTTCTTTTAAGCATTTAATGTTATCAGTATTGAGGCATCCAGAACTGGATGAGTTTTTTTAGAGGCCAAATATATTATCACTCATCTGTAACAAGCATGTTGCATATTCAGATTATTCATATGGTGCTTTGGAGAATCAGCTGGTAATGGGTACTATGCTGGACATGTGGAGATTCATGATTTGTGGTGAAGGACAGACTAGCCATGGATTTGAGCAGATGGTGGTCATTACTTGTGCCAACATGTGACTGCATTTAATTACAACAGAAGTGCTGAGGCAGATAATTTTACTGGGCTCTTTACATATCACTTCCTAGCAAAGTGAGTAAGTATTCAAGGAAATGTTGCATATAAAGGATCAGAGCTGAAACACTGATTCACTTTAGTCATTGCTATATGACATAATGTGTAATATTTAGAAATTCCTGTTCTCAGATTTGTTTCCACTGGAGAGAAACAGAATCTATTCTTCTCAAGGTGCAGTGACCACTTAATGCAATTCAATTTGATGGAAGCTGCATTTTTCCTTGAATTCATGAAGCATTAGAGTAAACTGACTGCTCATAATAAATATGTCTGCACACCTTAAAATACAAATGCAGTTTGCCATTTTAAACCACATTAGATGGAATTATCTGTAATGCAATATGATTCCATCTTGGGAATTTCACTGTTTTATGTTTATATCCTCTCACTAAGTCATATTTTCAATTTTTATGGGTTATTTTATTATTGTTTTGCTAATGACACTTAAACCTCTTTGTTCCTCCCTCATAATGCATCTTCAGTGACAGATAGTGTGGTCTCTTGGCTGTGAGTTTGTGGTTGAGAAATAATTTTTATCAATTAAACTCTTTATTGATTAAACTGTTCCTTCTGTTCCATGATTCATGTCACTAGACAGTGCACAGGAAGCAAAAAACAGCTGCATAGTGAAAAAAGTGTAGGGGAGAAGAGGGTTTTGTTGGACTTTTCCTCACCAACCCTAAATTTCATAGATAACTCTGAGCCTCAAAAACATCTTGTAGACAACAGCCCATGCTAAAATGCTCCAGTAGAAAAGCACAAACCACTTGAAGAATTAGAACATAAAGTGAGTGCTGCAGTACTGACATTTCCTGTGTGCTTTGAGGTATAGACTGGAAAAGAGACAAAAAGTTGATTACAGGCTTAGCAGCCTGTGGCATTGTATTGTCTACCCTGTCTGCTATGGCTTGGGAACAGGCTGGCAGAAGCAGTTATGTTTAGGATTCAGTGTACTACTTTTATACTTAGAGAAAGTACATTCAGCATCTCTGAAAGTGTTTGGAAAATGAGTAGACATGACATTTCATGATATGGTTTAGTGGGAATGGTGGTATTTGGTCAAAGGTTGGACTTGATGATCTTAAAGTTCCTTTCCAGCCTTAATGATTCTGATTCTAAAGGCCTGTCTAGTTATTTCAGAGATTCGCCTCTCTGCCTTTATTCTAGATCCCATAGTGTCTGCATTATGTCCTATAGCTTGAATTTCCCTGGGCCAGCACATACTATTAATGTCAGAGGATGAAACAATCTGAAAGCATTTTTTTCTTTATGAATGTAAAAAGCAGTGAAAATAAAGTTCTTCCTTCAGTAATAAAATCTTATGCTTGTTGCCATATGGCTCGTTTTGCTTCCCACAGCTGCTGGACCACCTCCTAAACACAGCTCCTACCTGCCTGCCAGCATCACAGGTGCCTACTGATATTGTAGGAACCATTATTTTCAACTGCTTTTCAACTATATGTTTCCACATATCTTCATAGTCAGCAATTCTCAATTTGTCTATATCAAGATATTTGTTACTATTCTAGTAATAGGGGCTTCTGCCTCGTCCTTTTAAGGTTGGTTCTTGGGGGTCCTCAAATGATGGTGTTTCTTTTAGGGAATTTTAGTTACCTGACATTAGGGCCTCAGACATTTTTAACGTGGAGTGGATGCAGAGTATGGAATTTTGGCACTCAGTTGGTTTGGGGAAGTAGCTGGGGAAGAGGAGCAGACCAGTCTGTATGGGAGCCCCAGGGTGAGATGTGTGGGGGCACAACCAGGGCTAGCCCGGGGTGGGGGGAAGGCATTCTCTCTTCCTGAGGAGGAGCTAGAGGCAACACAAAGTCTTGCAAGTTGTTCTTTGAAGCTTTGTATGCAACTGACCTTCGCTTAAGCGTTTTGTACTATATAAATATTTCAAGTGAGCCATGAATCAAGATTAATGCATTAGGTGACTACCAAGTCATTAGCAGTGCAGGATGTAATAAAGTTGATGCCAGGGTTTTATTAAACAGGGCGTGTTAGTCATTAAGAAAAAGTAATGGTGTTGTGTAAATGTGAGAGCAGAACCCAATTTCCTCTGGGTGTCTCATCTTAAACAGGTAGTAGTGTTAGGAATGGCAAGTAGTGAGGTAGGTAGTCAGGCATGGTTTAAATTGTTATAGTGACTGAATTCTGGTGAACTAATTTGCTGCATCTCTTCTCACAAGGAAGATGATGCCATACCTTATTTTCTATTTGGCCTCAAAATCATAATCTGGATAGTGCCAGGAGAGCTGATTTGTCAGAGTCAAAATCAAATACTGAAAAGAACACAGAGCTGGGGTGCAAGGCAAAGCTCAGAGTTTGCAGCAACGACACAAGTGTCTAATTTTTTTTTTTGGGGGGGGGGGAGTAACTGAGTAAGAACAGGTAACGAAACATTAATGATCTGCCCATTTTCAAGAACAAATAGGAAAAACCCCCAGAATTCACAAATTTTATTTATGTCTGATATTTTCCTAGTTTCATTGATCATCATCCATTTAGTTTATTCCTTTTCTTTGGACCCCCACATAATCTGAGTTTGTGCTTTGAACTAGATCAAAAAAAACACTTGCAAAGAACTATTTGGCTGATAACTGAAAAGTTCACTATGCTGGCATTTTCCTTTGTGTCCATTACTGTGAATTCCCAATGATGAGAACATCAGCCCATATTATAAATGCAACCAAGATTTGTATTCAAGCAGGAGTTCTTGTCCCTGCCCCTGTGTTGATACAGGGAGGGCTGAGCACTGCTGTCCCTTCTCTTGGTGGATCGGGGTTAGTCACCCAGAGATCAGGGAGATCGAATGAACTTCATTGACACTCACTTCTTATCTCTGCTGTCAACAGCTTCCTCCCCTCTTCACCTTCTATAACTCAGTCTTTCCATGACTTTTAGACCATCACTATTGATTCCATAACTCATTGAGCTGATGATGATATTTTTTTTACTCTTTGGAAATTAATCACAAGAGATATTAGCACTGATTGTCCTGCTTATTTCCATTTTTAGTCTTGTTCTATCATGTTAACTTCTATCTCAAGTAGTGACTTTGCCACTCCTATTCTCACGGTTTCTGATGAAAATGCTGCTTTTATCACCTTTCCATCACCTTTAGCATTTAATTTATCACTGGCTTTTATCACACTCTCATACCAGTGTATTTCAGGGATCCATTTAAAAGATGAATCCATCCTAACAATACTCACACATCCTTGGCTGCAGTGATTCTCTAGCCAGGATGGGACCTTCTTTGATATTGTTTTCCTTTTTCATTTAAAAATGAATTTTGGAGATTTAAGATTATCCACTCCTTACTATGGGAATCATTTTTTATTCACCAGTTTCTCATCCTCAGCATTCTTTTGGAAATATCACTCATCCTCTTCTTCAGATTGTTTCCTTCTGAGCTGACCAGAGGCTTTATAAGTGGGGTAGTTACAGAGTAAAATACCAACATAACATTTTCCAGTGGCCAAATCCTGCAAAACAGTCATCTGTTATCATAAAGGTTTTTTGGCAAAAAAAAGTCCATGGTGACTTTAGAAATAGACAGGAGTAAAGTGTATTACTGAAGAATTTCTTTACACAGATACATGTTTTAGCTGATGGCTCTGCCTTGTAAACTTTCCTGTCTTTTTTAATACATTCTCCTTAGCAAAAGTAAATGTATTTTTTTCCCGTTGCTTATTTTTGAGAGCAGTAACTAACATGTGATTTAAATGACCAATTTATAACTCTCTGAGGTTTCTACCTTATTTTATGGTGATTTATTTTTGTGTAGAATGGGCTTTTACTGCAAGTGACATTTCAGGAACGTATTGCGATCTCTGGAGTCCTTGAACTATTTCCAAGCCGTGAGCCTGCTGGGGTTTAAGCCAGTTTGGAAATCTGTCTGTTGGGTTGATGAATTATAGTCCATGTAGTGAGCACTCAGCCTCCACAAGGTTCATGGCATCTTCACCTTTAAGTATCTAATTTATGTAGAAATGCCAATAAGTTATTTAGAAGGGCATGCTTGCTGATATCAGCAGTTCTGGAGCAACTAAAAATGGAATGACTTTGAAAATCATTGGAAATGTTGGCAGATCTTCAACAATTCTTTATAGGTTCCAGCTCTTAAATATTTGAGAAGAAAAAGGCTGTTTTATCTTCTTTTCCCCAAGATTTTCTTATCAGTTCTTTAGGAATTTATCAGATTATTTTGGGAATAAAGTCCACGTTGATTCTGGAAAAGCGTGCATCCCAGAAACAGCGAGCATTCAATGTCATGTAAATATAAAAGAACTTCTTCCTTTCTCTCTGGATCATTAAGGATTTGTTCCTGAGTTTGCAGAAACCTGACATCTTTACTAATAAACTAAACATTGTGGTACCCATTCAGTGGTAGCATGACATACTCTGACACCTTCATCCTGTTCAGCTCTGTTGGGCTGCAGCTTGAGTTGGACACTTCATGCTCTTGGGCTGGACTCAAAACTTTCCTTTCGAACTATTTATTTATTTATTTATTTGGGGTGGGGGGTTTAGATTTTTTTTTTACTTGTGGCACAAATCAAAGCCACATTAAGGAGTTGCTATGGTAAGAACAAGTGAGTCACCCTGCCTGGGCCAGGCCACGCTTAGTTTCTTCGTACAGTCACCTGGATAGGCTCCAGACAAGGGTCCAGGTTAGCACCACATCCAGTTGATGATGTAGAAATTTGCCCTGAAAGCCCAACTAATCCTGCTGGAGAACTGCAAATGTTGACTCTTCAGGTTAAATACCTAAATCTGTCTGAAGGTGTCTGTCGAAACAGCCATGTTTTTTACAAGTGTTAAGTTCTTTAGTAAATCAACAGGAATTTGAAAATCACCCTGTAGACACAGTGGGATAAAATTAACATTTATTAATGTAAAGGCTTATAGGAGCCTGCTTTAGAAGAGAGCAAAACCCAGTTGTGCCACTTCTGCACTTGGGGTTTATAAGATACCATCAGTCACAGAAATATCTGCAATGTCTAGCTCTCTGTCCTTCCCCCGAAAATTCTTCTCTGCCCCTCCATTGAGATAACCCTGAAAGCAAAAAGAAACAGGGAAAGGAAAGCTAGCATGTGAAAATGTAGCTTGACTAATTTTTATTTGACTGCAAATGCAAATTTTCATTGCACTGCTGTGTTAGATTAATAAAAGGCAGGTGCTGCTGTGCTGCCTCCCCTTTGCTGGGTGCTCAGACCCAGGGCTTCTGCTCCTGCATCTCTCCAAAAGTCAGGGCATTACCTGGACACTTATTCTAAAAAGAAACATGCATGTATGGAAGGTGATTTTACTATTTTATTTAAAGTTTGTACCATATAAGCAGGTGTTGAAAACTGGAGTTCAGTTTTAACATTATGCCCAAAGGAGAAAACAAGCTGTACTGCAGATAATATTTTACAGGAATATGACACTATATTGATTTTCTTTAATTCTGAAATTCACTGGAGTAGTGGTGATGCTTTGTTCTTAGCTAAGATCTCTTTATCTAAAATTTTATGACTTTTTGTTTGTTTGTTTGTTTTTGTTTTGCAAAGCCTAATTGAATTCTACAAACAGGATTAGATCTTTAAACTCTGAAGCATTGCTGGGAATGATTATGGAAGACCAAACTAAAGCAATTTCCCGTTATTCGCAGTGACAACACAGCAAGCTCCTTTCTAAGGGCATCATGTGCAAACAGCTGTTACCTTAGCATGGAGCTGGCTTAGGACTTCACAGCAATTTGGAAAGCTGGTGGGTTTTCATCTGAAAGAGTAACTTTGGGACAAAGAGCCTAGTTTTTGTGTGTGAACACATGCTGCTAAGGAGGGGAGCAATGAGCATCGTGGCTATGGCAGGTACTGCCACCTGCTTGGACCTTGGTGCTGTATTGGCTGCTACCAACTCCTGCATTCCTGTGGTGGCTCATTGCCTTTTCAAAGGAAATATCCATCATATCTATGCAAGGATCTTATTTTAACCAGTAAACATATGGTGAGCATGGCTGCTTTTTGCTGTGGCCAGAATACTGAAGTTTTAGGTGTGAGTCTGCTGCAGAGCATTGTCTTGAGACAGGGTTAGGTAGCAGATGACAGAGCTTCTTGGAATAGATCCTAATTCATTCATATGAATTCGGTTCATATTAAAAAATTAACTCTTTGACATTGTGTCAATATGTAGAGGGAGACTCCAAAAGCATTTTCTTATGGACAGGGTTGGTAGGAGCACCTTAAAAATTTCAGGGAATGCTATGGTTTTCGTCTGCTGGCTATCTCAGAGGAATCTTAATGATGATAAAACATTTCAAGTTGACAGCAGTGACAAAGTCTTTAGATTCAACACTGCCTCTTTTAATTAAGCTCTTTACAAGTAATGTTATGACCATTTGTAACTCAGGGAGGCCATAGTTTTGATGAAAACTTTCAGCATCCACTACCTAGACTGAAGAGAATTTGAAAACCTGTTATTAGAGTGATAGTCACTAGTGGTAAATTCTCTTTTATTTGTGGTGGGTATATGAGTATGTCTAATGCCTGGGTATATGAATATACTGCCTGCATCTCATCTTCCCCCTGCAATTCCAGCCCAAACATCATCATCTTCTTTAGAAGCCACAGCAAATTCTGGTAATTATTAATTTATCAAATCACCCCATTACCTCACTGGGAGGCTGGCTGAAATTAGAGAAATCTATAAATAATAGTCTGAGAAGCAATAATATCTAAGAAAGGAGTAAAGTACAGGAATGTTAGTATAGGAAATGTCCTTTAACAGTTATGTTTCTGTTGTGGTCGATTGTGGTCAATTATGTTTATTACATTTGGTTCCCCCGTATCTTTCTCAGCTGCTGCAGGAATGCTTTTTTTGCATTTATTTTCAATCATTTTTCAAATTATTTGATGTGTGCTGGCCTTTCCTTTTTAGCTCTATTTGGAAACATTCCTCAAAGACCAGTAGGGACCTCTCTAGTGATCTCAGGGACTCTCACAGAATCATCCAGAAGAGCCTTTTTAGACAGACTGACTGAGCTGCCTCTTGAAATTCTTAAATCGTCACGGAGAACTCCTGATACAAACAGAGGCAAGAATAGAGGATGTTACATGTTATGCTCCCTGAATACAGATACATTTAAGAAGGGTATAGGTATGTGAAACTATAGTTGTGGTTTTGAAATAAGAAAAATGCAGTATGAAAAGGACAGTAAGGATGAAGATGAAAGTATAAGATCTATATTTCAGGTTTAGTTTTCAATCACGAAGTCCAGAAGTGAAAATGGAGTATGATCAATCGATATAATAGTATTTTTTCCAAATATGTTAATGTCTCTTTTTATGAGGTAGCACCTGCTACTGCATTAAAAGTTATTAGACTGTGTATGCATGAAGTAATACCCATAGAAGAAGCTAGATTAATAACCCATAATAAATCATATACCACAAGGGTATCCAGTTAATACCAAGATTAATTATGCACTGACTTCTAAGTCATTATATCACAGATATCAATGTTGAGGTTTAATTTTTCTCTAAAAACTGATGAATTCTGATATAACTGTTTAACTATTTATATGCCCCCTTGAGATGCAGCCTAAAGAAAGGAAAGGAAACATCATTTGCCTTCAGTAATGGAGTGGCTAAATCTACAGCATCAATCATATCAAAATTTAATTAGAGTTTCTGTTTTCTATCCCAACCTTGTAAACACCCTGTTTTGTTTTGTCTTCCAAGGTGCATGGTATCACCTTGTTGTTCTCATTTTTACACTCCTGGAAATCTTCTCATCTCATGGTTATATTGTGGCATTGTTTTTATCTTATTTATTAAAAAGCAGAAAAACACAGGAGATATTCTGCCATGGTGATGAAATTTTATAAGATCTTTAATATATTGTGTCAAATATATTTTGTATTCCTGAGTCATTAGCATGTGAAACACCATAATATTTAATTTCCTTTCCTGATTAAGGGCCAGACTCACTTTGAGAACAGACACCCATGAGCTGGGGCTCAGCTCCCCACACTGTGCACAGGGAGGACTGGGTGCTGCTGGAAGGTGATGCAGGAGTTTGTGCACAGGGTGGGCATCCTCCCACCAGGGGAGGGATATCCGTGTTGTAGACACCTACATTGTATCCTGGGTGTTTATGCCAGTAAGTCATATACCAAAATGTCTATGAAGTGCCCAGGCACTCATATCTGCATCCCACTGAAGTACATGGGACTTCAGAACAACTTTAAATGGTTTTCTTTCTAGAAAAAGGAATCCCATTAAATGCTTTCCTGAATTCATCTACAGCTGAGCCTGTGGGCATGTGGGGCCAAAGGAAACCACTGCACTTTCCTGTCAGTATTTTCCCTGTGGATGTAGGAGAGCATCCTATGAGAAAGGAGGCAGAAAAGCCATCGTGCAGGATTGTGCATTAATGGCAGCAGCATTTCCTATTTCGTATCAAAGGGATTTGGTAAAGTGTTAAATACGGTTCCTGATTTTAGGAGCTGCCCATAATATACAGAGTTAAATTTGTATTTAGATGAAGAAGTCAAAAATACTCTGAGGCACACTGCATAGTTACTAAATAAAAGATCCACAGACAAGAAATACATAGCTATAATAGAGTCATGTTTTACTTTTTTTTGAAGTTACCTATTTTCTATTCCTTTGCTTAATTGCCCACATTTCCCTTAAGATAAAAAAAAAAATAATAAGAATACACACATGGCTGACACTTGCAGTTTGGAACTGCACACATCATCCCCATGCACCACACACCATCCCTCTAAACTCAGGGCTTAAATGGTGCACAGAGGGTGATGAGTGCCATCTGGACTAAGGTAAATGTCATCCTTAATGGACATGGGAAGTGTTTTTCCAGAGGCTGATTCCAAGTGCGTCCCCATTATCAGGCAGGCCAAGCATCCCCACCTCTTGCTGATCCTGTGTCCGCCCATGGCAGTGCTCTTTGCCAAATCAGACTCCGTGAAAGATGCTCGGGCAGTTTGCTGTGACTGCTGCAATCACCCCAGAAGCAGCCGAGGGAAACAGGATTCTTCTTCCCTCTGCAACAAATGTTTTAATAATGAATGGTGAAACTGGTAAGCTGGATCTGTGTGTGGGCATCCATTCGTGCAGCATAACAGGAGCTAATAAAATATGCAGAGATTACATCTACCTGTGCAGAGCAGCAGATAACAGACAGCACACCCGACGGTGCTCTTCCAGCCAAGTTCAAATGCTCCTGTCCTGACAAGGCGATGGAAGCCGTCAATTAGCTGTTACCTCCTGCTCCTCTCACTTGAAATTGTGTCCTTGCCTCCCCCCTGGCTGCTCACACTGCAGATGTTCTGCCCCTGGGCACGGATGCAAGACCAGCTGCAGCACAGGAGCATGTGTTTCGTTATCTGGCACGGCTTCAGAAGAGGCATTGCTGGAAGTGAGAGCTGAGCCGGTAGGTTGGTGTGTCGTGGTTGAGGTCTGGCCTGTCCTGCTGTGCAGAAATAAGGGAAGCTGCACCCTTTCTCTGTCCCCTGCCCAGCAAACCTCTCATGTGTTAGGCTCACCTTCAAGGCTGCTCGCTTGCCCCAAAGCTATCATGGGAGATATTTTTTCGTGGTTTTGTTTTGGTGGGGGTTTTTTTTGTTGTTTGTTTGTTTGTTTGTTTTCCTTTATGTGATCAGGGAACCCAAAGGACTATGGCCTTTAAAGGATCCTCAAATGGAGGGGTGCTTAAGAACTATAGCATCAGTTTTTATAGATGTTTGGGAGCCTTGTCTGGAGAGAAACTGAGAGCAGTCAAGCACCTAAATGGCTTTTAATAACCTAACCCTGCTTTCGATGCAATTGCCCAATTATCTTGTATAGATGACCTAGTAAACCCTCCATATTTCCCCAAATCTCTGTTTCTAGCATGAGGGTGTTCCATCTCTTCACACTGTGAAAAAACTATTGACAAAACAGTGGCAGCAAAATCTACAAACCAGTGAGGAAGCAGGAGGATGCAGATTTGAGAATCAGGACCCTACTGAGTGAGGTTAGCATTACTGGATCAAAAACTGGAACCACACCATGGGCTCCCACCATGCATGGTTACTCCTACCATGGAGTGACCAACTGATGGGGAGAGGGATAAGTTCAAAATCAGAAAATTGAATTAATACAAGCATGAAAAACCTGTACAAATTAAACTTTTTTCAACCATTTCTCTCATTTGGTGTTTCCACATGTTGTTTTCCTGCAACAGGTGCATTTTCTGGTTTAGGAATTTGAATTCTTAATATAAGAATTCTTCATATAAGTGAAATTCTTCATATAAGTGAAAAATTAGTTGTGTTGCAATTAAAAGGTATGTAAAGTGTGGATGGTATAGAATATAGGAGGCTCTCGGGAAGTCCACGCTGAGCATGAACCCAAGCACAGAAGCTTCACAGACTCATCTTTTGAGAATGTCTGAGTTCAGAATTCTTGTTGTCAAAGGATCAGGATTATATCAAGATATCTTTCATTCCCATGGGGGATAATGACTTCCTGCCTGGATGGCAAATGCTCTCATTCCCCATGAAAAGTTGTAGGACAAAGGTTAAGTACCTCCTGTGATTTCACAAAGACATTTGATACCAGCCTCTAGCTGTCTTTTCTCTCTGTGCAAGGCATTTTTGTTGTTCTAGAAGCTGATGGCTTGGTACAGCCTGCAGCACAAGGCTTGTTAGGGCCTTGGAAGATTGATTATTTTACACTTCATGTCTTCAGTCTGCAAAGGGGATGTGCTGTGCAGTGGTGTAACTTGTACTCAGAGTACTTCCTCACGTGGCAATTGCATCTGGACTTGGCATCACTGGAATTGTCTTACCAGACCCCAGGGAAAAAAGCAAAAAAAAATAGAACTTGGCTTATTCCCTGTAAGGGAATTTTTGCTGTTTATGTATTTTTTACAGGAACACAACAGAAGCAGACAGATTCCAACTCCTTGTCCTATTACCCAGGAGAGGTCCTTCTTTCTCTCAGGAGGGAATAAAAAATACTGAAATCACAAATAAATGGTGATGAAACCATTAAACAAAATGGAAATTAAGGTAAAAGTGGGAATAAGCTGCTGTTGATGTGAATTTTAAGAGTCCTTCACAAACGGTTATGTAAGAGAATGAACTAGATTCTGATTATTTTTTTGAATTCCTGCCAAGAAAATGAAATGAACAATACAAGGTTTGAAGTGCCCCATTAGTTTGCTATGAGTTTTCCTGAACATAATATGACTCTTTCATTTTACATTATAAGGCCACGATAGCAATATTTTAAAAGGCAAAATACTATGTACAAAAAAACCCCAGTGTTTTTTCTTGTTTTTGCCCAACAAAAAAAGTGTTGGGCACTAAGGCACAGTCTTAGCATATTTCTTGTTAACAAGGAGAGGTCATAAAACACAGGTTTTTTTCCTCCTCCCTCCTCACACTAAAAAGTAAATGAAAGCCTGTCTGCTTTGCAGTCACTGTCACAAGTCATAGGTTTAAATTAGCTCGCTGAGGTCCAGGGACCATGTGCCTGCAAGAGCCTGGAGCTTATCCCAGGCTGACTGCCCCAGCACCTACCCCAGATCCATGTTTCAAACACAGCACAGCTCAAGATGCCCTCATGGGTTATGGGAGACACAGGGCTGACACATCACAGCAAGAGGCACCACGCTCTTGGGAGCACACATGGTGGTGGCTTTCAAAGTTAGAATTATAGAACCATAGGATGGTTTGGGTTGGGAGGCACCTTAAAGGTCATCTAGTTCCAAATCCCCTGCCATGGGCAGGGGCACCTTCCACTAGAACAAGTTACTAAGAGGTCCGTCCAGTCTGGGACTTGGAGTCCACAATCTCTAAGGGTCTTTTTATTCTCCTTTGAACCCTAAGAAGCCCATGGGAAAAGAGAAAGAAAATGGAAAAAAAAGGAAAAAAAACCCCAACCAAACAAAAAACCCCCAAACCATTCGCTTTTACTTCTGCAATTCCTCTGTTTCTTTTGAACTTCTGATCACACATATTTGTTATTAATTATTCACTAGCCATAGTCCCTCACCATATGGGGAGGACATTAGGTGAGATGGTGAAGCTGTGATGCTGTTCTGTTATGTTGCTTGGCCCTACCTGATGGGGAAGGGGCTGCAGCTATTGACTTGTGAGCTGTTTCTTCAGAGAAGCCAAGGTCCAGCTCCACTCAGTGTATGGAAGGACAGTGTTTCACATTTCAAAGGAGATGAAAACTAAAGAACTGACTTCTCATACAGAGCTAAGGCCAATATTGATCATTATCTGCTCTTTATAGAGGAAGGTTTTCAGTGGTGAATCAGATGAAAAGCTGTTGAATACACAAGAGGAACGATGCAGGTATTTATGTCAGTGAAGGAGAAGGAAAATAATGCAGTTGGTTTATCTTGAGTAGCTCATATGACTTGTCTGCTCCTTTCTTGTGCTGCTGATATCTTTTGGCAACCAGCACAGCGGCCAATGTATGAGCGCGGATCAGTTGTGTCATATCCTCTCTTCACTTCATTGACGCAGAACATGTCATAAAATCTTGCTGTCCTTGGAGCCACCTTTCAATTCCTGAGTTTGGTGACAGCAAATGTCACTTGAGAAAAGCACAAGGGCTATGACTGGTGATAATTTTGGGAAACACTGTGTGGAGCTGTGTCACCTCAAAGACATGTTCTTATTGTCATTTGAGTGTAAATGTCATTCTACTACTGGGTCTCCTCTCCAGGTAAAGAAGATACCCTATGTATAGCAGTTGTAAGGGGGAGAGGACTCCATAGTTTGCAAGTCAGATGATGCAGAGTGGAGAGCCTGTGGCAATGCCATGAAGTTAGGAGAACCATTTTGGATCTCTTGAAAAAGTGGGATTTCAGCTCTTTTGTCAGTTAAAATTAGTGGAAACCTTAAAACTGTTCCAATTCTCCTAGATAGCCTTGAGTCCAACGAAGCTTCACACCTTCAGCTGCAGCAAGCCCAGCACCAGGTCTTGCTGAATGGGAAGTCTGGAGTTCAGAAGCCAAACTCTGCTTTTTCTGAGCTTGCAGAAGCACGTGCAAGCAGACGTAGAGGGGTCACAGTCTGGTGAATGTATAGAGAGCTGACAAATGGGATTCCTAACCAAAATGACTCTATATTGCATTACAGAAAATGTTGAGCTTTACGGGCTGGAATGAGGAAGAGTCCTGCTTTTAATTAAGATTCAACATTATCTTTCACTGATAATAGCCTTTTTGTAATCAAAGAAGGTAAAAATGAAATGTATGTTACTGATTTTTTGTTTTCTGTGCACCAATGAACAATGCAATCACAATGTATTTTTAAATTAAATTATTTTGTTCCTTTTGTTAATCTGAGTTTGATGGCTTTCCCTGGTGCCAGAGCCTAATTTACAGCAGAGAAAATACCTTTAAATTGATTTTTAAAAATGCACTCACATACACTACATTAACCTTTTCATTCCCTTATGGTGTGTGTCAAAGAAAAATGATCCCTCTAACTCTGCTTATTAGAAAGATGCATCTGTGAAGTATATTAATTGATAGAGTTACCATTATGCTCTGAGCAGATTTTTCATGTGGTAAATGAATTCCTGGCTGTGCTGAGGCTTTCTGTCTTTAAAAACCCAGTATCTCAACCCCAGTAATTTACCTTCTCACTGCTACTTGTCTGGTCACTTCTGAACATTTTTATTAGTTATGGAGGAGTTTTATCTTTTAATTTAGATTAGGAGAAGAGACGCACCAAGGCCTTGGTCCTGAGGAAGGTTTTTGTGCCTGAGTCCTGGAGAAGCCACAGTGAATTCAGGATCTGAACACCTCTGAGGACATTGGCCTGTGCATGATGCAACGAGCTGTTTGCAGCACCACATCAGGGGCCTTACATGGGGCACTGGAAGGTTCATTGCAGCATTGCATGAGTTCAGGGTCTTTAAGTCTCACAAAATGAGTGAGATGGACAGGGAGACGAAGACAGAGGACCTTTTATAGGCATGTTTAGATCAGGAGTTGATCTGAAGCTTTGCTGAGCTCTGTAGGGAGATGTGGCCATGGCTGTGCCTGCTGGGTCTGATAAACCCCTCGATTTCAGAAGCCAAACCCTTCTCCTTGGGACAACAACAAGAAACTCCTTTCTTGGGCACTTGTCCTTTTCCTTCCCATCTCTGGAGCTTTTTTCCATGGGTTGCAGTGAACCTGCCACACACAAGTCATTGAGTCTGCTTGAGTGATTTTTCTCTTTTCAAATCTTTTTTTATGTTTAAATCATTATTATATCCCTACATTTATGGATAAACCACCAGCATGACTCAGAAGAGATGCTTTTGTCAGTGCTGTTAAGGTGGTAACATGAATTGTGCAGGAAGATTAAAAATGATCATGCTGATGCAGTGGCTTTACTGTTGGTGAAATAATCTTAGAAGAGGAAACAAATTGCAATTTGTGTGTCAATCAGTTTTGCTTCTTTTTTTTTCTTTTTTTTTTTGTGGGAATGTAGATTTCTCAGTTCCATTCTATAATTCACTCACTGAATCTCTTTCAAATGGAAGATGAGCAAAAAAAGTGTTCTTTCTACAGGAGTCATGCTCCTATAGTGTTGTGCCACAGTTAACACAGCTCAGTATGGGAAGGAAAGTTAGCATCTGGCTTTCCCAAGCAAAAATGACTTAGTGTTTGTTCGTTGTGTTTCCTGCCGACCAGAAAGTTTTGAAAATTAAAATAGACAACTTTGAAAAGCCTTGTAATGTGCTGTGAGAACCCTAGCAAAACCAGAAACCAATTAAAACAGACCAAGCATAGCAGTTGTAAACCTTTGGAGACCTTGGAGTCGCTTTGCCTGACAGCAGCATCAGTGCTGAGCCAGCTCCTGGAAATTCATGCCAAAAGCCCAAGTACCCTTTGAAGAGCCATAATTCCTCAAACCACAGTTTTCCTAAGCTAGACCTGGATAAGGGCCTGGGGAAATTAATTTTTTCCCCTTTTTTTTTTTAATAACTTATGAATATCAAATCAGGATATCCAGGAAGTGGTTTCTGGTTCATGAATGTCAGAGAAAAACCCAAGCAAATCCCATTGGGAGAACTGAGATGTCTTCCAGCTACTTTGAGGACATTCCCACAGTCTGTGGACTCCCTCCCTGCTCATCCAAGTGATGTCCATGGGTGTCAGTACAGGTTGCTTCTAGCCAGAAAGAAGTAGTCAGCATTCCATAAAAATGGAAAAGATAATGTTTTGCTGTTGTATGCCTTGCTCCTTACTTCTGCATGAGTAACAGGGCAGGCTCAAGCAGATGATTTTCCTTAAGAGTAAGAATTACACAATGGGGGATGAGTTAGGGAGTAGTCCTTAGGTTTCATATTTGGGATTTGGATGGAGTTTAGGGCTGCATTTATATGATGGAATGACCTGGAGGGGTGCAGGGGACTAAGCATAGGTGATCCCTGGTGTGGTTTGTTAGCACGCTCCCAGGCTTTGTCCCAGGAATGCTGCAGAAGAGCCTGGTGTACGGAGTGGGCCAGGGACTATTTTGCTAAAGAAGTTACGATATGGTCATGCTGCACTGCAGTTTTGGAGGGTTTGGCTCTTGGGTAAGAGGTGTATTCAGCTGATCACCCTTGGGACAAAAGAACTGAGTGTTTGGGTGGCTTTATTTACTATTTTGTATTTAGTCGTGAAACCAGGAATGAAAGATTCAGGAGATGAGATGAAGGGAAGGGAGACTAAGCAAAAAGATCTTGGCAGTACAAGCTGGGGAAAAGGGGACTTAGCTGGGAGAGAAAAGCCTTCATACTGCATTCTGCTCCCACAGCTGCTGATGTCTTTTCATCTAAAAGCGTAGTGTAAAATGCAGACCCACTGTTACATGCTGTTTTTCCACTGTTCAGCTTAGTTAAAATTTGTATCGCAGAATTCATAATTTTCATTGAAATCTTGGCCACAGCATTAGAGACCACATATCAAATGTGACTTGATCCTAGAAATAGCAAAAAATTAAGATTCTCTTAATGGTAAAATTATAAGACAAGTAGCATCTTCATATAAATATTGCTATATTGATGAATAAAGAAATTGCATTGTCTTTGAAGCATACACACATCAAACAATTTGTCTTTTTCAAAACTGTAAATAACTGGTGTTTTAAAATTAGTTGTTTACAAGATGTGTAAAAATAATCTTAATTTTAGCATTCAGAATAACTCTGGAGTTTGTGTTTTATACACTTCCAACACTATGCTTCTTTTTTAAATGGGATAATCAGATGCTTGAAAAATCCAGCACTAGAGTCTGATTAATTATGTTATATGGAAGTGATTAAAAGACTCAGGCACACTACTAAAAATGTTGTTATTGTCCTCAATAAGGGCAGATTCTGCTTTGAAGCAGGGAGGAACTTTTGCCCCTTGTGAGATTCTACTGGCTTATTTGTTTGGGTTTTTTTCCTTTTGGACTCAACCGTTATGTAAAATACATCACTTGAAGTCCCATGGGGGACAGAAATATGTGATTTTTGCAGGTTCTTTACTAAATTTGGAAACTGTTTTAGTTAGCACACAAAACAGATTTTATCATCACTTGCTAGTTAGTTTGGACATTTTCCTTTGTTCAGTACTTAAAAGTATTTGATTTTGTGTCTCACAATGGAGGTTCAAGTAATTTTCATTACCTTTGAAATCCCTTTATTATGGACTCTGAGCAAATGTTCTCTCCGCCCACAAAAACTGAATCATCCCTTCAGCCTCCTGCTCCTCCCTGCAGTGCCACCCCCTGCCATCCCCTTGTTGTGGTCTGTCCATGTCCCTCACCTGTTTGCAGGTAACCTGGCAAGGTAATTTTTACTTTCTTAGCACACAGTGCAATATCTTCATCCTGAGTTGGATGGACACCTCAGCAGAATGCAAAGTGAAATTGGTAAATCCATTTTTGTCCCCCTGCTGTGTACATGAACTTCATAATTCCTCTTCCCACTGTCTCTGCAGTGCAGCGACCTCAAACTGTGTCTGTCTTCACAGCTCTTTCTCGTGTTATTCCCAAGCAAATTATTTATGAATTAAATTTTGTTTGCCTTATGTTTTCCTTCCTGTACCATTTAGAAACAAAGCTTTTGCAAACTAAATAAATTTAAAAAAAATAAAGCCTAGTTAATAAAATATAATATTGAACAGAATTTCTAGTGCTGTCTTTCTACCCAGGGAGATTAAACACCTCCCTACTTCCCTTATCACAGATTATTTCTTGGTGTTCAGAGCCATAAATTGAATGATATTTTCTTTTCTTTTTTTTTTTTTCTGAAATACAGTTTCACTAAAAATTGCAATTGTCTTTTTATACATGTAAGCAGAATGACATTTTGTTGGAATTAGGGGAGATGACAAAGCTGAGAGGTGGTTTCCCTAACCTCTCAAATATTTCAGAGAAGCTTCTTTTCCCATTTCTCAAGATCATAATTCTTCAAGAAATTAAGTAAGGAGATGTCATCCTGGCATGCCTTGGCAATATCACTCTTTGCAGATGCTTTCTGCATGGGAATGAACAGTTTCAAGGCTTGTGTGTGTGTTGTGGCTCAGTTTGGAGGGAGCCAGGCTTGTCAGGGCATTGTAGTAACAAAACTGGTGCTAAGCAAGTGCTGTGTCATAGAGAGGTCCTGGGATCAGTGATATAGTCAGTGGCATTTGGGCTTGCCAAACCTTTTTGTGGATTTGATGAACACACACTCCTCTGCAATAAAATCCTAAGCATCAAACCAAGTTTTACTTGTGCCATGGCAGATATTTCACCCCAGGAGATGATTTGCTTCTGTTTTAGTGGATGAATGTGTGTGCTTATATCAAATGCTGAAATAAAATCAAAGAAATGCTGTTGATTTTATGGGCTCTGTCAGTATTGGGAATGGATCTTTAATTGTGACTTGAATTACAGTAGCAGCTAAGGGCCCATGTGAGGATTCACAGTCCCACCGCACCAGGTGCTATAAAAACATCTGGGTTACAGTAGATAAATGAACCAGATTGATGGGGGGAAAGTGAAGGAGATTAATAAGATGACATTAAATCAAGATCATCACAGTTCTTGGCTAAAAGCATCTCTGTGCTGGACCCAGGTACAATATTGGCATCTCCTTTCTCCTGTCCCTGGGTCAGAAGGTGGCCGTGCCCTTGGCTGGAACTTCTCTCAGTGCAACAGGTCCAGATGGTGTTGGCAGTTTGAATTTTTGTCACCTTGAGAGTAGGTGGCAGAATTTCAGACTCCATGTGCCAAACTTCAAATTAATTTTGGAAATTCCATGGAAAGGCTCTGTCCTTAAGCCCTAGGAATAGTTTGGGAATGTTTCAAATGGTAGAACTGCTTATTTACATACATTATAAGGGTGTAGGAGGGTGTCAGTGGGATTACTTCTACTTGGGTGAAACAGTTATGTGAAATGCCAGTTTGAAATACAGAGACACTAAATTATTCTTTTAGTGCTGCAAGGTCTGGAGCTGATCCAAAACTGTTTCATCATAATGCCCATAAAAATGATGGGAAGTTATTAAATATCCATTTCTGCAATACAGAACAGCTAGGAATTCCAGATACTACTGTATTTAGATCGGGTTACAGATATATGTATATATATATATATTTAACTTGGAAGCAGCACTGGGCTTCATTTGTAGCTGACACAGACTGGCTTTGCTCCAGTGGAGCCAATGATCTGTGTCAGTCAATGGTAGTTGAGGATCTGATGCCTTCTGCTCTAAAACTGTGGAAGACCTATCATCTGTTCAGCTACACTTAGGCATGGGATGCAGATGGCATTCATTTTCTGCTGTTGGCTTTGTAATAGAAACATGTAAGACTGAAAGCTTTACCAAAACATAAAACATACAAGGTTGAATTTTACAGAGGGCTGAGTGTTACAGGTACAGCCTTTTCCTTGCTCACTCTCGAACACTCCTTAATGCCCAACCTCAAACCATTTACCTACGTGCACTCTGCAGAAAATGGTGAGAGGACCTGGAGTTACAGGGCCAAATGGAATGGCTTGAGGACATTCATAAAAGAGCCTCCCAGAAATTCAGGGCAGGGGAATGTGTGGCATTGCATCCAGGGTAAAAGATTTTTCTCACAGTGCTGGGGAGCAGACAGCAAAGATGTTAACTGTTACGAAGTTGTTGCTCCCTATTAGTAAAGGCATCAACAGAAGAGGAAGAAAAACATAACGTAGTTGTCTTTCACCACCACAACAGGCAGATGGTTTTATCCCTCTCCTTTCTGTTGGGGTTTTGCAGGAAAACCCACGTAACATGCCATGCCTCATTTGTAAAAAAAGAGCAAGTTTTTATTCCTTTCACTCTGAAGTGTCACCTTTAAGCATCTGAACAACTGAGTTTACTGTAGCCTCAGGCTCGGGCTCTGTGTCTGTCTGCAAACTAATTGTTATTCAGCATCACACTCCAGCTGGAGCACAGCTCAGGGTGGTCTGCAGCAACAGGGGGTGAGGAAGGCAAGTAGGGAGGAGAAGGAAAAGGAAGAAAATAAATAAAATATCCCCAAACAAAAGTAACTCAGCTTGAATTCAGAGGTGAGAATGATGCAGTTACATGCCTATTATTGTTTATCTGTGTTATGATACTGCCTAAGTTCTGTAGTGACTGAGGTTTCCCCTGTGCCAGGCAGGGTAGCAGAAGTGATTCCTGCCCATGAAGAAACTCCGTCGCAAGTTTAAGGCAGGGGAACAGTGGAGGATCCAGACAGAAGGATTGTGATAAGACAGTAAGGCAGCATCAATCAGCAGTATAACCTGGAGTCTCAGTGAACCTCCTGCTGTAACCACTGTAATGCATCTAGTTTACTGCCATTATCATTGCAATTAGTGTTTCTTTTTTTGCAACATAAGGTTAATAATCTAATAACTGTATAGCCACTCACTCTTCAGCTCGTTTGTTGTACTATGCAGCAGTTATAATCTGCTGCAATTTTGTATTATAAAGAACTAATTAACAGGAAGATTATTTTTCCACTGAACTCCACAGGAGTTTTTGCCCAGGACAACAGTGTTCCCATACCTTAATTCCTCAGCAAAGTTTTTGTTCTGCTCCATGTTCTGAACTTGGTGAGCTGACTTGCCAGAGACATCACACATAATCTTATGTCATCAGGAAAAAGTCTTAATTCAGAACCTGGTAGCATGAGTGGAAGGTAGAATATACATTGTTCAATTAACAGAGTTATCAGATTGTTAGAAGATTTTTCATTTCCTCTGTTAATTAGTGTAATAATTCTGGTTGAAATTTAGAAATAAATGAATAAATAAATAAAGGCAAGGAGCAGAGCTTGCAAGAATGGCAAGTATGGAAACTATAAAATAACTGCTATAAACCCTGATCCTGCCACCCCTTCTTGCACCTGATTTTGTATCATACCATTCATTTCTTGGGTTCTCTTTTGTCTTTTTCTTTTGTTTCATATTTACACCAGTGTAAATTAGTCTAGAGCTCAGTCTCCTGTCTGCAGCTGTGGCCCAGTGTCACCTGCTCCAGGAAGGCCCCTCTACATACAGCACCTGTATCTGGAATGCATATATTCCTGTATAACACAGCTGGGATTTATTGTTATTGCACAAAAGTGACAGCTCTGTGTTGAAAAAGACTCAGAGGCCCACCATGACTCTCTCACTACTGATACTTCAAAAGTTTTGGTCCAGGTTGTATAATTTTAATTAGATAATGCCAATACTTGACAAGTGATGTCTATATTGTCCTTCTTTCATTTAGCAATATAGACATGGTTATTAGAAAAAAAGAAATTGTGCTTGATGAATTGTTTTAAGAAGCTGTTATATTTTGTAATGTGGCCACTGTGCTGGCAGACTTTTGGCAGCTTTCAAATAAACATGCCAGAAATAATTTTGTTGACAGCATCTTGGATCGGAGCACATCCAGCCTTCATCTATAACATGTCAGTACAGTGATTCTTTCACAGGCAGGAAAATATGTCACCACAGATCTGTATTTTAGAGTCTTAAAATACTGTAGGTTGTCTGGATTTATGGCTTCAAAGTCAACTTCACAGGTGGGTAGTGATATTTTTCAATCATAAATGAAGATGAAAGTGATAACATTTACGGTTTTCAATATGCAGCATCAATGAAGTATGCTGATGTTAAAACCTGTGTAACATCTGGTTTACTTTCTGAATCCAAAATCAATTAAAGGTTCATGCAAGAAGAAGAAGGAGGTGAAAAACAAACAGCAAAGGAAACAAAAAAAGAGAAAAAAAAGAGAAAAAAAAGAGAAAAAAAAGAGAAAAAAAAGAGAATAAAGGGCTTTAGCTTTCTTGCAGAGGTCATACAGATGTGTTAGAATGAAGCAGAGAGCAGGTGGTTCCTACTAATGAGTGACTTTGCTTTAGTTTTTTCTATCATCTTGTTTTCATCAGAGCAGAAACTGTGTGTGCTTGGTTTATTTCTATTTGTTTCATGTGCTCAGATTTCAGTATGAAAACCAAAGTTGGTATCTTCAGGATTAACAGCCACAGTCACAAAGGGCATCTGCTTGCTGGTTGGTTTAGATCTCGGTGTTTACATCTGGAAGCTAGGATCTTTCAGGAAAGGGCAAATTCTAGCTTTGTGCTGTGTGTTGTGTTTTGGAAACAAACCTTTTGAGGTACCACTTCAAGAACATTATTTATGTGCTTCAATCTGTACCTGCCTAGGGCTTAATTAAACACCTTCCTGGCTTCAGTCCCAAAGCACAGAGGCTTTCCTGAGCAGTGTGAGTAGGCAGCTGATGTTCACTGGTGGGAAATCCAAGTGAAAGGTAGGAGTTTGCTGCCAGGGGTGTGGGGTATCACAGACCTCTGGTGAGGCTGTAATCTCCTGGAGGTCAAAGCTGGTCACAGTGACACAGCAACAGCTCTCTGGAGTTAACAGAAATACAAATAGGAAGTATCTGAGGTGTCAGTGCTATCATATATATGGTGTGATGTTTCTGCAGTTTTGCTGGAAGTGATTCTATCAAAAGAGGCTTCAAATGACTGAGGGGGGGAGAAAAAAGGCAGCTTTCCAAGCCTGTGCTGAATAAAGCTGTTTGTCTTTCTTTGAAATGTCATTTATCTCTTCTTGCTTTTTATCAAGAGAAATTTCCTGATGGAATTTTGAAAAGAAAGTGAAAATGTTCTTTTCTGCTTCTTTGCAGTTTATTGAACCCCAGCATTTTGCTTATGAATAGTTTTCCTCCTCTTGATACACCAGCAATTCCCAGTCTTTTTTTGTTGAGATTTTGCTCAAATCTCAACAAAAGATTCGATGCCTGAAGAACTAATGGAATTATGACTTGATAATGGATTCAGTGAAAGTACAGATATCCTGAAGTCTTAAGTATGTGTGTGTATTTCTGTCACACTCGGACTCATGGATGGAGAAACCACACTTAATGCAAGGTTTTATTAAACTTTTGAACTACAACTGGGCTGTAGATATAATTCGAGTCCATGATTTATGGTTTTTTTCAGTTTCAAAACTTCTGACCATTTGTGGTAAGAGTATTAGATAATTTTAAGGACTGTGACCATTGCCATAATTTCTGTAGCTCTGTCATTGTCTTACCTCTGTCCCAAGACACTGTGAGCACTTGTCTGGGTTTCTCAGCTATTTCTCCCCAGTATTCCTGTCATCCCTCTAGGTCCCCCTGTGCCCCGCTGTGAAAGAAAGAATATTTTTGCCACTTACTAAGAAGCCCTGGATCCTTTCCTTGGCTTTTTTTATAATTTTCTTTTCCTAGGAAAGGCACAGACTCTCTTTTGTGGCTATTTTCATCACCTGAAAGATGGAGCCCATGACAGTTTCCTAAAAACAGCGTTAGAAGACTAAATTAATTAGCATTTGTGTTCACGCTTAGGGTGAAGAGTCTATAGAAATGGAAGTATTTAAATTCTTTTTGTTTGCTTGTTGTGGAAAATTGTATTTCTCAAGGCTCCTGACCTACTTTTCAGATTTTTCTCCAGTAATAATAATAATGATAATACATTTGTTCCTTCTGATTATTTTTCATTTCAAATAGCCAGGTGCAAATGAGGGAAAGGCAAGGAGGAGAGGGTGTGCTAACCTCTACTCCTCCTTGCTGGAAGAAGGAGAATCCTTGTGTCTTTTCCAGAACTAGACTAAACAATGGAGTACAGATTCTACCTTAGATGTTTAATGCCTGAAACTTGGCTTTCTGTTGCAAATTTATAGCCTTTGGAATGGATAGATCCCCAAACATAAAGAGAGTGTCAACATTATCTTTCTCTGTGAACTGAATTCTTGATATGGAAAAGTTGAAAAATATTTTCCAGCATCTTCTGAAATCAAACCTGTGAGGCTTGCTGGGCCCCCCTGTTCTAGTCTTGTTGCTGTGTATGAGAAAAAGTTCCAGTAAGTGAAACAAGCTCTGAATTACAGAAGGACTAATCTATTATAAAGCTTTTTGGTTTCATGAAAAATTTAAAATAGAAAAAAAAAAAAA
>VYXB01006641.1:0-42423 GCA_013397135.1 Pachyramphus minor
ACACCACGCCACCGATGCCACATTGAGTAGTAAGTGGATCGCTCTGATCCCACAGCGAACACAAGTAGGGAATCCTAATTGCCTTTGGGATTCTGGAAATTATCACCAACTGGCCAGAAGGTGAGAGTTTCTGACTATCCTCTGAAGAAGAAGAGGAGCAGGTGACAGGGGCTGAGGAGGTCCCACCATATAACCAGCTACCAGAAGATGAAAAGCAATATGCTCTCTTCATAGAAGGATCCTGTCACATTGTAGGGACAAACCAGAAATGGAAAGCGGCCATATGGAGTCCCACATGGTGAGTTGCAGAAGCGAAAGAAGGACAAGGTGGGTCAAGTCAGGCTGCAGAGCTTAAAGCCGTTCAGCTGGCTTTAGATGTTGCTGAACGAGAGAAGTGGCTGAGACGCTATCTCTACATAGACTCATGGATGGTGGCCAATGCTCTGTGGGGATGGCTGGAGCGATGGAGAAAGGCCAACTGGCAGCGCAAAGGGAAACCCATCTGGGCAGCTGAGATGTGGCAGGACATCGCTGGCCAGGTAGAGAAGCTGAGCGTGAAGGTCTGTCACGTAGATGCTCATGTACCAAGGCGTCAGGCTAATGAAGAGCATCGTAACAACGAGTAGGTGGACTGAGCTGCCAGGATTAAAGTCTCTCAGGCAGATCTGGATTGGCAGCACAAAGGAGAACTGTTTCTGGCTCGATGGGCCCATGATGCCTCCGGTCATCAAAGGAGAGATGCAACATACAGATGGGCTCATGACCGAGGGGTGGACCTAACCATGGACAGTGTCTCACACGTTATCCATGACTGTGAGACATGTGCTGCCATCAAGCAGGCCAAGAGGGTGAAGCCTCTATGCTATGGTAGACAATGGTTGAAATACAGGTCTGGGGAAGCCTGGCAAGTGGACTACATCACACTTCCCCAAACCGGCCAAGGCAAGCACTACATGCTGACCATGGTAGAAACCACCACTGGATGGCTGGAGACACACCCCATGCCTCACGCCACTGCCCAGAATACCATCCTGGGCCTTGAAAAGCAAGTCCCCGGAGAGAATTGAGTCTGATAATGGGACCCTTTTCAAGAACGGCCTCATAGACACCTGGGCCAGAGTGGGTGTATCATATCCCCTACCATGCACCAGCTGCCGGAAAAGTTGAGTGGTGCAATGGACTCCTGAAAATCATGTTGAAGGCACTGGGCGGGGGGACTTTCAAACACTGGGAGCTGCACTTAGCAAAGGCCACTTGGTTGATCAACACCCGAGGCTCCATCAATCGAGCTGGCCCTGCCCAGTCAGAACCTTTGCTTACTGTAGATGGAGATGAAGTCCCCGTGGTGCATATGAGAGGTATGTTAGGAGAGACTGTTTGGATTAGTCCTACCTCCACTTTTGCTGGGTTTCCACAGGATGGCAAAGCCCCCTATCTCTGACATTAGTGAGGCTCAAAGATCAAGCCCTCAGTCTGGTGCAGGATGTGCTTCTCATCAAAATGATTGCAAAAGATTTTGGAGTTGAGCAAGATGACCTGTTCATTTTCCCATGGTTCCTTTTTTCTCTCCTTGTACTTACTTTTAGAATTGCCTGAGCTGTTTGCCTTGGAAAAACATTCTAAACAAAAAGACTGCAACAGTACACCATCCGACCCAAAACTCAAAGCGGCCAACTAAAGGAGAGCACATGAGCAATGCAAGTCTTTCTCTATCAGGGTCCTGGGGGTGCTCACAGGCCTCAGTGGATGCTCCTGCCAAGGGCCCAGGGGATGTGTTCCAGCTCAGCATGGGGACTTCAGTGCCTGCATAAGCCATGCTCTGACCCTGTCTCCTGGATGGGACCTGACCTGCAAAGAGCTGCTCTCTAGGATGGAGCCCTCAGACACGGGTTGTAGCTTGTCATGTAGAACTCTGTGTGTAACGTAGCATAACTGTTTTATTTCCTCTGCTCATCACGAGTCAAGTAACAATGAGACCAATATTTTCCTGAAATGTCAGGGGCTTTTCTGCTCCAAAGACACATTCGAGGACATCTTGGCCAGGGATGTATGAAAAACACTCTTGTGCCTACCTTGTGCTTGTGTTGCAGGCAGGGAGAGCTGAAAAGTGGCAGCTCTGGATGGGGCAGCAAACCTGAAGCCCTTTCAAGCACAGGCTGTTTTGCACAAGCAAGAACCCCTGGGGAAACGTAGCCAAGGGAAGAGCAGAGCTCGCTCCCACTCCAAGCTTACAATGGGCAAGAGGCCAGAGAGAGACAGGGCACAAGCGGTGCCTTGGAGATGTGAGGGCAGCAGGCAAGAAGAATCAAGCTGCAGGGGCCCAGAGGAGCCCTGACAAGGGGCTGTTCTCAGTGCTACAAAGGACAAGAAGCAACATCCAGAGACCACACTTGGGGCCCACCCTGGGAGTCTAGAAAGATTCTTCCCTCTGGATAAGGGGCACAAGAGCCACCTTCATGGAGCAAGACCAGGCAAAATGGCCCAAAGGAGCCCTGGAAATCGGCTGTGCTCAGTGCTGCAGAGGAAAGCAAAAAAACCCAGGGACACTTGCAGACCTCTGTAGGATTAAAAAAAACCCTTCCTCGCCCCATCTTCACAAGGCATGACCAGCAGGCAGCTCCAAAAGGAACCAAAAGGATACAGAAAGGGTCATGCTTGATGCTGTAGAGGAAGGCAACGCCCCCCCCCCCCAAGGACTGGTGCCAATCTGCCGTGGGGGAAAATTCCTTCCTGACCACAGCACTGGCGATCAGGTATTCCCTTAGCATGTGAGCAAGACCTATCTCCTCCTCCCAGAGTCTGATCACACCTCCCAGAAAATACTCAAGCCCTATTCTACCCTACCTGGAGCCACCTCAGGAGCTTCCAAGAGTGGCCACATGTCCCCAGCCTGATCAATCTCAGGGGCAAAAATCCTTCCAAAGCACTGGGATCCTGGAACATCTCTGCATCCCATTTCTTACAGCAGCTGCCCTTGGCTCCACGGAAGGGGGTGGGGGGTGAGGGCAGAGAACTCTTCAGTGCTCCTGAAGTGTTCCTCCTGAAGGCATTTCCTTTGTCTTACCATTGGGTTTGGTGCTTCTTATCTCCTGACAAGCTGGCATCTGTCCCCTGAAGGCTGACGCAGAAATTCCATTCATCCAATGGGCTTTGAACATGGTCCCATTGGGGGCCTTGCAGCAGAGAACCTCCAGCAACCTTGTCCAGCCTCCCTCACACCCCACCAAGTAATTACACCAGCTCCTTGGATGTCTTCTGGCTGACACCCTGTGCCCCTCCGTCAGTTGGACACAGGAGGTGCTGCTCCCCCATGAATAGCCCCACCCACCACAGCCCAGCCCATCACACCTCTGTCCAGCATCCTTCATAGAACCATAGAATCACAGAATTGTTAAGGTTGTCAAAGACCTTTAAAACCATCAAGTCTAGCCATCAATCCAGCACCACCCCCATGTTCACCATTAACCCATGTCCTCAAGCTTCATATCCACATGTTTTTTTAACACTTCCAGGGATGGTGATTTCACCACTTCCTTGGACAGTCTGTTTCAATGCTTTAAAACCCTTTAATTGAAAAAAAGTTTCCTAATATCTACTCTAAAGCTCCCCTGGTGCAACTTGAGGCCATTTGCTCTCATCCTATCACTTGTTACCTGGGAGAAAGACTGACTCCTCCTTTTCTACAACCTCCTCTTTGGACCAAGGCTTTTGGAGTGCTGGCCCTGAGGCCCTTCTCTGCATCCAGGACTCTGTTCCTGCCCTTGTTAACCGCGCACTGAGCACAATTGCTAGGTATTCCTGGCATGTTCTCTGCCACTCAGCTCCCAAGGACCAACCTTGTGCTGTTACTCCTCTCTCAGAAACCAACCCTGCAGCCCAGACAGCACCCCTATTAGCTCTGTGCCAGATCTAATATCTATGAGGTCCTGCAGTGAGGAGGACCAGAGACTTGATCTGACTGGACACAAACCCTTTTCCTGGGGCATAAGTGGGGTGATTTTGGCAGCTGCCACCTGGGGGAAAACCAAAGTGTAACCAGAGCCATAGGTTGAGATGGACAGTGTCAACAGACCACCAGGGAAAAAACAAAGACTTCGAAAAGCAAGTGAGAGGAGGTAATACTGGTGTGGTGGAAAGGTAGGTCATTTTCAGACCTCAAATATTTGTATCCATACCCAAAGCACTGTCAAACAATGACTTTTCCAAACTGGGAAAATAGCTAATTGCTGCTATTGTAGTCATGTCCCCTTGTCCCACTGAAACCAAGCTATGCAGCTTGCTCCTCTGCTAAACACACCCATTGGCCACATTTATATGGGATACAAAGAACTTTTTAGCATGGAGTAAAGTTTTCAGAGCTCATTTCTCACTTTAACCTTTCAGAGAGATATTTACCTACCTCTATTTGTGGGAAGATGTTCAGTTCTTGCCTAAAACCCTGGCAAGTCTCCTTGTTCTTTAAGATTTAGTAATTGGAATACTGAAAAATTGAGAGGAACTATTATTGTAATTTTGGACTGTGGTGCCAAACTTGACATGTACCTTCAGACTATGAAAATAAGGGCATTTATACCAAAGACATTCTTTTGGTTGTGATTTTGCCAGAAGTGAAAGAGAGTATTTTCATTCTGTCTGCATGAACTTTGCAGAGATGTAACGGGCATGTATGGTTTCGTCACCATTCCTCACCAATGCATCAAGGGACATTTGATACTGCACTGTGTATGGTAAGGTTGTCTTCTTAGAAAGAAGTCCCAAATGTTTTTGTGTTCTTTATGTATTTTTCCTTGCACCTCCATAGCTCTTTTCCTCTTTTGGTCTTCATCCTTGATCCCTTTCTTGAAAGTGATCGCAGTCCTCTCAGCCTTTGCATTGCTCCTTGCTTCTGTAGGCCATCCATGCCCATGAATCAACTGCTTAGTCTCTGTCTGCATTAATTTCACATGGAATTTGTGTTTTTTGAACCTGCGGAATGAGAAATGTCCATAGCAGTACTGGTTAGTTCTCACCAGGGCTTTGCACAATGCTTGCCGTTCTTGCCTGATACACAGGAATGATTTGCCTCAATCCCATTCATGGCTCATAGTCACCCTGTGATCTATTCATGTCTCCAGGAACATTTGCCTATGCCAGTGTTTCCAAACTGCAACAAAATCTTATGTCACTCCACCTGACATGGTGGTACCTATTTCTACCCTGCAGTTAGGAGTGCAAGGGGGATATTCCCCTGCAAGGAGTGCGTGGGGGATATCTCTTCTGTCACAGCCGCAAGTGGTGGGGAAGATGGGGCTGTAGAACTATACATGAGATAGAGCTTCTGCCTCATGGGTGCCATGAAACCCAGAATATGATGTGGATAAGGAAGCCTACATTTCTTTAATGATGGTTTTCTGCAATCTAAATTCAAAAGACGTGGCCATGAACTTCCCTGTTTGCTACATTTGATGACAGCAAAGCATGCAGGGTGGAGCCCAAGAGATGTGTTAAGGGGACTTCCACCCATCAGTAGCCTGCTGGAGTCCAGCTCCTCGTAGTCACAACCAGCTGATCCAGCCAATCTGCTTGGCATCTGAGCCATGGGCAGAGTATGTGAGTGGACTCTGAACATGACACTAGTGGTGTCAGTCCACTCTCTTCCAAAACTCCTAAAAAAGAAAATATCCATGGGTGGCATTAACTGAGCTGCCATTTGTAAAGTTTTATGGGATAAAATGACAAACCAGCCCAGGCACTGAAAAAGTTACAAAAGACCAAACACTGGTGGGTCAGTGCAATGCAGTTCATGTCCCTACCTTCTGTGGGGATACACTTCACTCTTCAGGAGTGTGAATAAAGGTTGCTGATGATTTTTTTAAGTGAATTCTGCAGTCATGTAATGAAGAGGAAGGTTGTTGCTGGTAATGCTGACAAGGGTGAGGAGGTGGCAGGACAGGTGGGCATCTGACACTAAAAGGTAACTGCCTCTCTTCAGAGGCCCTACATACCTGGAAAACAGCTGGAAGAAGAATTGAAGAGTTTGGTTTTTATACACCCACTTGAAACCACCTGTGATAGTCAGTGTGATGAAAAGACCAATGTCATCATTCAGACACAGAGGATCTTATTTTTCTTTTTGATTTTAGGACAAAAATATGAAAAACAGTCTCCTAGCACATGCATGGTAATGAATTTGCAGAGCTGGTGCAATGAGTGCAGAAAGCTGCCAGAACATGTCTGTTCAGTTAAGAATTGTTATAGATAGGTGTAGAGAGCTGCTCTCCTGGATGGGCCACTCAGACCTAGGTCATAGCTTGTCTCCTGCCCTGTCTCCTGGATCAACCTGGGACCCATGACACAGCCCTGTCTCCAGACGTGTTTCCAGCTGCATCTTGCTATTCACAACTAGTTTCGCTGGCTGGACTCAGATCATTCCCTCTCTGTATTAGAGGCTCTTGATGGAGCAGGTTACCAGCTGCTGGCTCTGCCCATCTGGGCCACAGCCTGTGGGATGGTGCCATGAGGGCATGGCTTGTGCCAGCATCACCAGCAGCTCCTTGCTTGCCCATCTTCAGTGAGCAGTGGGCACTTGCTGTCCTGACAACCTTCTTGCACTTCATCCACCAACATTTTGCAGCTCAGGTACTTCCTAAGCCAGAGGGTGTCAAAGTATTCATTGACTGATCAGTTGATTGTCCTCCATGAACCCATCCTGACTCATCATGAAAGTTTCTGGTTTACATGTGGCCAAACAGAAGACCACAAACTGATCCAGGTGTCTGAGCATTATGGTCTGTCGAAGAGTCATAAACACCTTAAAGGAAAAAAATATTAGCTAAACTTAAATATAGGTTTTTCTATTAACTGCATTTATAATAAATGTAATCACTTTCTGACTTTCCTATATACATAAGCAAATAACACAGTTTACTAATAAATGGAACAAACTCAGGAAGAATTAGTACATAGCAGCTCTTTCAGTAGCTTAAATCTATCACGTTTTCTCTCCTGTGCAATATACAGCAGGATATAAAGTCTCTAACCAAATTTTGTAAACTGACTATCAGAAGATCAAACATTTCTCACTGAGAGATGTCCTAATGTAATGCTGGGAAGTATCTCTCTCTATATACTGTACTGTTACTTATACATGAAATATTCAAATATCATCTACCATGCTTGCAGCAAGAGAAGCACAGGTATTTGGATACATCATTTTACTTGGGCTTTTTATTTTTTTTCCATGGGAGAGAAGCATCTGCTTAGGAGCTGGGGATCTAAGGGAAATGTAGTGTGTGGGAAATGTGTGCTTTCACTGGCACTACATACCCTTCCTGCCACATCCACTTACACTTGTTTTTATTTTTGTCTCTGATGATGCTGTCACTTCATCGTGTTGTGTTGAAGTGGAAATAAGAGCTATGCAAGATAAGCAATTTACAGCTCAAGTAAATAAAAGCAAATATACCAGTGAATAAGAAGTTAATCATCATCCCACACACTGTGAAAATAAATGCTTTTCCCTGTTGGTGTGCTAAAAGCTTTACTGTCTGAAGAGTTACGCAGTTAATACTGTGACTCATTAATAAATGCCTATTATTCAATGAACAGAAAAATATACCTTATTTTTTGATGTTTCTGTGTCCTTGACATGTTCTGAATTCTGTCAAAGATTTTGTAAGAGTTTTGGAAAAAGAAGATTCCATTCACGGTAAGAATCATCTTTTTGCCCATTAGATTTCTTATTTGCCTTGCTTGAGTGATGTTAGTTCACCCAAATATAGTCTGTTCTTCACCTGATGTAAATCTCCATTATTGTCCATGCTATACTCAACAAGGACATGTCTTAAAAACCCTATTGTGCCCAATACTGCAGAAGACACTATGAGATGTGAGGAATGTGGTTTTATTAGAATGCTATAGTTAGTAATGCATCTGTGAAGTATATTCTTAAACCTTACCCACTCAATATCACCCTTTCTTGCTAATCCATCTTGTTTCTTAACATGTTTTTTCTCCACAATTCTGTTTCACCTGGGAGATGTGTGAGATTAGCTTGTCCTCTGATTAACTAGGTCCTAACATCATTGCTGTTATCACCTCCCATCACTTTACATAACAGTAGGGGAGGAAGGTGCTGTCTCTTCACTATGAAGTTCACTATGTAGAAAGAATCACAATCCTATTTTCTAGATTTTCATCTTATATAAATTCTAATTTAATTAGGAAACTGAAAGACCTGTTGAGCAATTGTCCTCCCTGAGACACAAAAATAAGTTTTCAATTAAACCAGCTTGTTAGATCTAGAAGGAAAGGGGGAGAATTTATTCCCACCTTCCCAAAGATATAAAGCATTACAGCAAGCTTCTTTTCCCTAAAACAACAAAGAGAAAGAAATTTCTTTTGTAGGCATTTTATTTAGACAGTAAAGGATAAGCATTGATGGAAAGGGAACTGTCCCACTGTCTGCACAGGAATCAGTATAATGTAGATTGTGCTTAGGCCTTGTTCCAGAAATTTAGGCACAGAAGCACCTACTTTTCCTGGATTACCTTTCCATGATATAATGGAGCACTTATAAAGGGAAGGAAGTGCCATTCTTGAAGTGAGTGAATATGTCCCAGTAGATTGGTTGTTGAAAACTGGAGCTTGGGGGGAGTGGGAGAAACCCAGCAATTATATATTAATGAAATCTGGAGGAGGAGAAATTAGAAGCATCAGAGGTTTTTTTAATAGCAAAATTTCCTTCAAAATGTAAAAATGATTGACCAAAATGGGCTTGCACAGGTAGAGACTGTAAACTATAACTGTTTCTCAAAACAATTATTTTGCAATTAGCATAAATCGGCAGAAATTTTCCTGTATGGAAAACACAGTCACATGTCCATGAAAATGAAGATGCAGAATGCTATATACTGTCTGTTCGGCGGAGATGGAGAGAGAGAGGGAGGAAGAGCCACTGACCGTTTAGAATTAAGCTTGTTAGTCTTCAAAGAGTGTAAGACTGAGTCCTGCATGTTTAATTGGTGAGTAAAGGGCCCACAGTGTGAGGCATAACAGCTTGCTCTGACAATGCCCTGCATCCATCACTCCAGAAAAGAGGAAAAAGAGTCCCCCTAGCGTACCGATGCTGTAAGAAGCAGGAGGATCCCTCACTCGATTCATTAAATCTGCTGCAAGCTCTGCTATGTCATGTAAGCAAGTGCCGAAAGGTATTTTAGTAAACCCCTGGTCTCTGTTGATCACAAGGCTTCTAGTTTGTGAGATAAGGAATCACAAACAATTATAAATAATGAACTTTTAAAAAAGAATATATGTTCTAACAGTTTAGCTAAGAAGTAATTCGGGTTTGCATTTCTGTATAATTCTAAATATTGTTTTTTCATCCAGAAAATATATATTCTCCTGAAAGACATAAGAGAAATTACTATACACAGTAATATTATTTTCACAAGTTCTTAGGTGTGTAGCTGAGAGGTAAATTCAAGTACATTATTCTATTCATATTTTTTATTCTTTCAATTAAAAAGGGAAAATCTACTAAAGATAAAAATATTCAGTGTAACCGGGAAGTACTGGTCTTCCTGGCTGTCAGAGATCTGGTGTGCAGCTCAAAACACAGGCTTTGTATCACTTTGAATTTGCACTGTCACAGATTAAGTGATGAAGCAGCCTCCTCCATGTGTAAGCCTTGACCAACATCCCCTCTCAATAACCTTAGGTTCAACAATGCAAACCTGTCCCTTTGTGCCATGTGCTGAAGGGACGTGTGTATAGGAAGGTATAGCTGCTGTATATTGCTGTGGCTCCATAAGCAGTTTCCTCTTGGGTATGCTGAGGGAGCTCTACAGATAGAAAGTTTCAAAGGAGACCAAAAGGTCTCTGTTGGGGATACAGCACAGCTGGTTTTTAAGCAGTATTTGTCATTCTGTCCTTCAATAGCTTTCCTCAAGTTGCCAGTGCTAACGGGAACCTGGCCAGTGGAGTTCCCCTTTTGCACCCAGCTTTCCACCCAAGTCTGCTTGTGGCAGATTAGGAGCTACCTTGCTCTTTCACCTTTTTGACTGTTGACAAGAGAGATACATTTCCTTTCCAGTGGCAAAAGAAATGTGTCTTGGGGGACGGGGTGGGGTGGGGGGGGGAGGTCTTGTTAGGGAGACAATTCCATATAGTAAGTAAAAAGGCAAAACTGGACCAATGCCTCATAGGAGATGGCCTGTGGAGGGCCCCAAGGATGAGTAGCAAAAAACTGAAACAGTGCCCAGGGACCAGTTGTACAGCCCGTACAGACAGGAGCAGGTAGATGTGGCTGAGGGTAAAGATCTCCAGCTCCTCAGAGGTAAGGGCAGCTCCAGGGGTAGCAGAGGAGGCTCTTACAGCTGTTCAGGTTAACAGTGATGATGTGACTTATGCAGAGGCATTAGCTGTAGGGATGTTGTTTTACATTTTATGGCATAGATTGGCATTTCCTGGAAGGCTAGTTTAATAATGGCACAAAGAGAGGCAGCACATATCTCACTTTGGGAGGAAGAAGCTCTTGCAGCTCTGCCTGAATGTGCACAATGTGATGGTTGGTTTGTTGTTGCATAAGGGTGCAACAAACTTGTGTATACAATGCTGTGCTTATTTATGTGCTGCAACATGTGTCTACATCAGTGTCTTTGCTAATAAAAACCCTGCAGTGGTAAATGCCAAATTGCCAGGTTTAGTTACTTAAATGAGTTAAGGGAATTTGATAGGTGTTTGTGCATATTCACTGCAAAAAGGCTCCTCCTGAAGAGAAACTGTAAAATAGACATCCTTAACTTTCCTTTCAGCTTCACATGCAGTTGTTGACTTCTATGTGTGTGTTTTCCTGGAGACAGCCGAGGCAATCTTGTCTACTTGCTCACCCACTTACCAGTTGTATTTTGATTTGCTTGTGATGATATGGATGTTGATTATGGCCTTCACAATACTGCCTGGTTTTTCCAAAGAACTGTCCTGAAGGATGAGACCACAGGAAATTCTCAGCTGACCAGAAGGCAGACCAAGGTATTAGTTCAGTGTATTTTCTTTCAGGAGTAAGAAGCAAATAAGATTTCAGCACAAATGGTGCATTTTAATTATGCTTATAAATGGAATGCAAAGCAGATGTTGGCAGCACCATTTCAAGTACTCCTTCTCCATCCCAGAGGCAGTGTTTTAGTGTTGATGCTGTATATCTCTCTAAAAATGCTGAATCTGAAAAGTTTGTTATGCTAAAATATCATGTTGACCTAGGAACACTTCCGGGTCCCCATGCATCTGCATGCCAACTCTTCACATTTCTAATTTTTTAAATACATACCAAAATTTCCTAAGTTTTTTCTTAAAAATTAAAAAAAAAATGTATTATAAAACCCTCAAAGAATGCAAGGTAAACTGGATGAACCCTCCCTGTCTCACTCCCTCAACACCCATTTCATTTGTCTTATGTTTGCATGCATATACATATATATATGTATGTATGTATACATGTATAAGTATATACATACACATACGTACATACACATACATATGCACTCTGTCACATTGCAAACACTCTTGGATGTTAGATCTTAAAATTCTACTGTAGGAAATATTAGACTGGCAAGTGCTGTGACTACAGTTGGAATATTCTTGATATTCTCACATTTCTTTGACTATAACAGCTAAGATCAATATTTTCAATAACCTTAAAAATGGGATAATAACTTCAAAATATTGCTAGAAATTTACTTGAAATGGAAAGGGTGTGTTAGGTTTAAGCTTAGAGACTAAACTGCTTTTAATTCTGCGTTTTTGCTTCTGACAATCTTTGGAAAGCATGTTGTTTGCACTAGTAACTGAAATGCAATTCTAGGAGGACAGAAAGATGCACTAAGATTTATATGAAGGTGTAATACAGAAAGAAGTATATGAGCTGTTATTCTACTGTATTTCCAGAGGACTGGAAAGGGTTAAAGTGCTACCAGGTTACATTAATGTCACCCTTCAGAAATCACTGGCCAATAACATATCAGCAATCAATGTTGCAGTGTGTTGTTCAGGACACTCAGTTTTTGGAGACAAGTGGCTGATATATTTTGACAAGAAAAAAAAATAGTCTTGGAAATTCTTGCATATTTTAACTCAGAGGGGAAAAAATATATGAAACAAACTGCTTCCATTAGAAAAATGGTAATGTTTGCCTTCGTAAGTAACTACATTTTATGTCAGTTCAGTGGAGCAGTGAATGAACCAAAACTCTGCTAACCTTCAAAATGCAAAGGATTCTGTTAGTAGGATTTACATAGTCTGAATATTTTATATTTTGAGTGCTCATCACAGCTCACATAAACTAATACTTTGATATACATTTCCAGTAAGGAAAACATTTGACTTCTGGTGAAGTAAAGCAGTGAGACATGTTTTGGCTTGAGAATACAGACACAGGTTTCTAAGCTCCTGCTCCTTTTTCTCCTGTTAGCAATTTTCTTCTGTCTACTTCCTATAATTTGTGCACATCAGAAGAAGGCAACACAATCAACTTCACTTTGACACAAAAGAAACTTAAAGGAAAAAAAATCAAGAAACCAAACAGCCATAAAGTAGAAGTATAAATGAGAGAATAAAAATAGAGGCTGCAAGAGAACACGAGGGGTTAAAGTTCTGACCACTGTCTGCATATATAAAATCATATCACCTTATCTGAAAAGTTTAGGCTCAAAAGAAAACCCTCAGCTTAAAATCCCTTTTAGGTATATTAAATCCTTAGGCTGAAGATTACAGCAAGTGTTTTCTCTTTGGTGAGTAGCTGTTTGTCTCACTTTATTTACTTGGTATTGGGTATTTGTCAATGTCATTTCATATCTGCAGAAAATTCATACGTTCCATGGAAGTATGTATGTGTGTGAGTGTGCTGAAGGTCACATGACTGTTTCATCCTATTTGGTGGAGCAGCTTGACTTTTTTTCTCTTGCTTTTGGTGATGGTTGTGAGTGCAGAAGTTGATTGACAGATGCATGCCAGAAACCCCCATTCTCCTTTTCAAAGACTACATATGATGGATTGCGATCTTTCAGCTCAGCAGGACACAGGGACCATGCAAGCTGTAATTGGTCAGGTATGGAGTCAGCCATTTCTCAACTCCCCTTTTATTTTTTTTTTTTTTCACAAGGGTCTAACCATATGATTCACATAATTCATATTTACAGTACCATCTTTCTATCTGTATCTTCAGCTACCAGCGAGTGTAGTACTGAAAGTGAGAAAGGCAAAAGAACCACAATAATCTGGCCAGGGAATCACTAGACAAACCTAAATTACCAAGCTTTTCTTCTAATAAACCCCGTTTATAATTTAGTCTGAGATTTGCCAAATCAATGTATTTATTAAATTGCTGTTTTATTTTGTTTAAATGTGCTGAAGTAGAAGAACTGAGGAGTGAAAGTGTTACGTTTGCTGGGGAGTTGCTTTCTATTTCTAATGCTATTCATTATTTCTATATTGACTGTATTCCTTTACTACAGGCTGTGGCTTTTTAAAAATTATTATTATTTTTTATTTTTCTTCTTTTATTCCTAATCCAGATAATGTGTGATTGAGCTTGGTAAATGTAGTAGTCTTTGCTGCTGCAGAGGGGCAGCCTGCAAATTAAACACTGCCACAATCTGAAAGGTCCAGGTGGTCTGCTCGTGCTTCCTAATGCAATCCAGCACAACAGCTTTAATAAACAGCTCTATTTAGTTCTCCCTCCCTGTATCCAGGGAAGTGAACTGGTCTGGGGCTGCTGTGATGAAATGCCAGAAGAATATCTCTCAAAGGCCTCACAAGCTGATTTTTAGAGCTTTTCCGTTTTGTCGTCTTTGTCTTCCAAATGGGTCAGTGAGTCCTTCTCTTTCTGTTTTGTGATTTCTGATAAGTCTGTAGTTTTTATATGTGTGTTTTAACCGTGCTGTTTTGAGCTTTAGCCAGAGAAGAGAGGAATCATTGTCTTTTCATTTGCTTCAAGTAATAACCTGAAGTGGGGAAAGAAATTAAATTATTTTGTTCTGATGAACAGGGAAGGCTGTTTTCCTATGAATGCAGTCAGAGTCAGATGAGGTTGCCTGGTTTTTTAACAAAATTTTAAGTGCTCAACACTCTGTCATTAACCACTGGTTTGTAAATCAGTCTCTGGTAATTTTTTGAACTCTCAAAAGTTTGTGGTTTTTTGCATATGTTTCCAGTATAGTGAACGCATGCTGCTGAGGTGATGACATAGTATTTGTTTTCTATATGCTGATACGATGGTGGAAAAATATGCATTCTACACACTGTTTTCAACTAAATTACGACAAGGCACAGAAGTCTCTCAAAGCACATGGTTTATTAATACCATCATACACAGTAATGCATTTCTGGGTGGAAAATGTCAAATATGTAATACCATGTTTACCACAGACTTTTATTGCTTTAAATATTTTAAAAATAGAAGATACATCTTTTATTAAAAATCCTCCAAACATTAACAGCTTTCTATTAGGCTGCATTATACCTAAAAAGTGGGGCATATTTCCTAGTACTACACTGTGTGAAAATCAGTGTTTTAGAGTGTGTTAATTACCTTTTTGTTTTATTTGGTCAGTCTTAAAGATATATGCATAATGATACAAAGGTATGGTTTTGATACAATGGTAAGGTTTTGATCAAATACACTTGACAGAAAATATACGCTGAAACAGTGATAAATCTCAAAGCTAGTAATATCTCTTTAACGTAACTTTTTTTGGCATATAAGAAAGTGTAAGTTAGCTATTTTATATTGAAATCTTACCAGCACTCAGACAGTGGTTTTGAGGCCGGAAAAGACAGAAGGATGTTTTTTTCTGTGTGTAACATTCATATTTCATCAATTAAAAAAAGTTCAGTGAATGTCTGCAAAAATGTTTATATTATGTGTTAGTGTATTTCGTTTCCTAAAATTGGTAACAAGGGCATGGACTTTAAAGAAAAATGCATTTAGCTATTTTAGGTGACTGACTTCTTTGGGGGTTTTACATCAGAATTTGTAGTTACTATTATTCGGAAATTTACTGTCTTAGGTGTTGCAAACTTTTTTTTAGATCTCTGTGTGTGCATATTTGCATATCATATGTGTAAGTGTGCACATCCAATTGTATTCGTAAGTCCACCAAATTTTCACGTATGTTTTTGTTTTTGATTAATTGACAAATGTTCAGTTGTTATTAGGTATATGTTAAGATAGAACAAAAAATTTAATTTTGTTTTTCTGATAAAAAATTATGCGTTTTCTAGTTGTATAATAAAAGAGTTAGTTCAAACTTCGGAACCTCAGAGCAATCAGTATAATTGTCATACACAGATGAAAATACAAATAGACTTTTCTCTATGAAATTTCAGAGAAAATAACAATCAAAAGGCAAAACCTATACCAGAAAATCTTTCCCCACTGTAAGTCTATATTTAGTATTGATAAATAATAAAGATCTGCATATTTCGTTGTAACATATTTTTAGAAGAGACCTTTATTTCCTGACACTACTAGAAAAAGTTCTTAAAAGTCTTTGTTAACTTTCAAACCTCCAAAAGCAAAAACTTAAATAAATGTTTATCATTTTACCTTTTTATTTCAGAATTGTATTTTTCTTCAGCCATGAGAACGATTTTTTTTTACTTGTCTTGGAGATGTAGCTTTAAATTCAGTCTTGTTTACCACTAATGGAGTGTGAACTTGCCTAATTAAAAATCCAAACTATACATGTATAACCCTGATGCAATGGAGATCTGAAACACTAGCAGTTATTTGTAGTTCAAACAGTAGTCTGTGTATGACATGAATGTAATAGCAGGAGCATACTGATTTAAAGGTATTTTCAACACCAAGTACTTGTTCATCATTAAATGCATTTTCCACCTTTTTTGAAAAAATCTGGATTTCACCTGTTTCTAAGCACCAGTGTCCACAGTGGCTCCCACTGGTGATGTCAATGATGGGCAGAGTGCTACAATCCTGACCATTACCTAGCACCTGGGTGTACTGGACACAGGGTGCAGAATTGCTTGTGAACCATTCCTCTGGATTTTTCCTCCCCCAAGCAAACAATAAAACAGCCAACTACTCTGAAGAACAAACTCCTTGCCTAGTGTGTCAAGATCTAGAAGCTCATTGCTCATTGTGATTTTGATTCATAACTGGAGTGTTTGGCATGAAACTCTGATCCCTGCCAGCAATAGTCTGTAGCATCCTTCCTTGCATGCTGAACCCATTATTTCTTCAATTATGTTTTGATCTTATAGAAACTATTAGCTGGATTTTTATGCCATATTTCTTATATATCCTGAGCCTATCTGAGTGAACAGGTAATTAAATGTGTCATCTAATTATTCCAATGATACTATAATTTCTCTGCCTTGTGTGGTTTCTAAAACCATACATTTCTCTTATTTTTTTTTCTCTCTTTTTTTTCTTTTTTTTTTTTCCTTTTTTTTCTCTTTTTTTTTTTTCCTTTTTTTTTTTTTTTCCTCAGACCTGAGCTTGTGACTGACAGGTTAGTTCATCAGCATTACAGCCCTCCTGTTTTTGTCTCATCTCATGCAGACAGGTCACTGTGTCCAATCACCCTTCTGGCTCTGCTATCCCTGGGGGAGCCCAGGCCAGCCTGCCATCTTGATCCACCGGCCTGAGGGCCCAGGCTGGCTGCACATTTCTGTGTTCGCTGGTTCTTGCAAATATAGTAAAACGGGAAGGGGAGGGGGGCAGCTTAAATTAGATCTCTGCCTGTTGAGAGGAAGCAAATTAGGTAACATCTTTCTTCAAATAATCATGTGTATGCAGTTTTTATTGCTATATTTGAGTTCTCTTTCTTAGTTAAGTGTGTTTATTTTCTGTATTTCAGTGGTATCCTCCATATGATCTCACCAGTAGTAAACGCTATTTTATGCAAAGGTAAACGCGCTCTTTTCCCATAGAGAGTTCTGGTCTGAAGCCCAGTTTATGAAACTGATACATCGCTACAACCAATGTGGATCTTTCTGTTCTGTTTCAGTTTGTTGCCTTTTAAAAAAATTTGTTTTATGTTCTTCCCAATGATTAACAACAATAGAGCAGGGGGATAGTGTTTCAGAGAAGCCCTTCCTTTCTGTAACTCACAGGTCACTTTTCAGAAGTTTGATCTGTTGTCAGTATTATTTTATAAAGCAGATTAATACGTATAAAGGATTTTAATTTTTACCAAAAGAAGCTCACGTCTATAATTTTAGCTTGTCTTGAGCAATCTCTAGGTGATTTTTCTTGTAGTAGTAGAGGACTTTTTCTCTTGAAATACCTATATCAATCTTTAATCTAAGATAAAGAATTGCCTATAACATAGACAAACAAAAGAACCATCTTACACGTAAATTTAAGACCCACTTTTATAAGACACCAGGGAATTGTGTCCTTTTGTCTGCAGTTTGGGACAAATCCCATTCTTTCTAGCAAGAATTAGACCCATCACTGTAAGCATGACTACTTGCATAAGTAAGGTCAGACTACTTGTCCCTTGTCTGCTTAGTGTATGTCCAGCACAGACATTGTTGTCCTTTACAGTCACCAGCAATGGTTTTCTGCAGTTCAAGACTGTGAGAGACAGACTTCTGGAAAGGTACACACTGGCTGCTGTTTTCAGGAGTAGAGAGATAATGTAAACAATAAGAATTATGTTTGAAAAACTTCAAAAATGTACTTTTTAATATTTATGAACAAGCTGGTACTCTGATAATGAAGCATTCCATCTTTGCAGAAACCTGCTGTTGTATACACTCTCTAGAATACTGTGTCCCTAAGAATTATTATTGTAAGGATATGCAGGAATGTGGCTGTAATATTTTACAGTATAAATATTTGTTGTAGAGAAGTTTGGATCTCGTTAATTTAATATATGTAAATTCTTTGCTCCTAGGCCTGGATTCCAGCAAAAAAATGCATTTTTCTGCTGACTTCTGTGTTTACATAGAAAAGATGGATTTTTTTCATTCTGATTCATGTTTAAAAAGATTTTTCTTCTTTTCACACCACAATTGGTGTTTAATTGAAATCAAACTTCTAAAAACATCTTTAATAATTTTTTTCTTATTGAATTTCTTTATTCTTTTCTGTTCTGTACTACTCTGCTGTCTCATCTGCTAGTTTGTGAGCCAGGCCAATTTAGAGTTCTAATTTTTTTAAAAAGCTGTGATTTACACTCTGTGTATATTCACTATATTCTAATTGTTAGAGAAAAATAAAGTATGTCAGATGACCTTTAAATTGCTGGGCAAGTGACACTCCTCCAGTGATGTAGATTATTATCTTTTGGCAATGCATTTACATACGAGTACCTCTGTTATGCTTCCTAGATTCTAGACTGATAAACTAAATATCAATATGAGCCATTTTTGTATGTACAGTACATAGAAGTGACTGTGCTGAGCCTCTTATCTTGCACTGACCTGTAGCTGTAACAAGACTTTTATTTTTCTTCTCTGATCTGAACTGCAACTCAAATGGAAGAAAATAAAAGGACAATCGAAGAGAAACTGTGTACAGTACTTTCAACATTAGATGAGGATATGGCAAAATATTCTTTTTTCCTGTGATTTACATAATTTGGCAGCATTTGTTTGTAATGCAGTTTTTTACTCCGAAATTGAAAAAATGGCTGGAAGAACCTCATATCACACAGTTTAGAACATGTGTGTGTTTATCTCTCACTAAACTTAACTAGACTTAAGTGTGTACTTCAAAGGTGGTCAGCAAATCACTTAAACCCATAAAAGAAGTCTGCATTTGCTAAACATTCAAGTGCACAGTATGACACTGAATTCAACGGGATTCCTTGTGTATATAGCACTTTGCAATATCTGGTCCAACTTGCCTATTGAGTTATTGCTATTGCTGATAAATATAACAAAGTCTGGCTTAAATGCTAGCTAAATAATTGTTATGCGAACTGATTTACAATTAGAACTGACTATTAGGATTAAAGATAGTAACTCAAGGGTCATGAACACTTACTTTTTGAGGATATCAGGGCTACAGGTAAATGGATATAGCTTCAGGGGTTTTGTTTTAATGTTAGCTTTGAAACTGCTGTGATGTGTTGTACTTTCTCTTCAAAAGAGAAACATTAGTTGTTGATATTTGCTGCTGATTCTCTGTTCACTGGTAGTGCTGTTCCATAGTAAAGCTTTATCTGTTAGATTAAAAGAAAATTTTGAAGATTAAGAGAATGTTCTAAATTTCTAGCCATTCCTAAAAGTGATAGTGGGAGAAAGCTTAATAAAGGGTGAGTAGAGAGACAGGGGATGTAAAAATTTTTATTCCAAATAATTCTTACATAGTGAATTATATGAATTAAATTTTCTTAATCTGTTTAGAACAGGTTTAGTTACAAATAAGCCTTTTTTAAAAAAAAATCTATATGTGTATGTGCTATATTATATTATAGAAAAACTATGTCCAACCAACGTCCATGCATAATCTTCCTTTTACTCCCATGAGTAATAGCAATTTATGTTGTTAATACTGGTACATATGCTTAAAGGTGAAGAAATCTCTATCAGAGATGAGAGCCTCATAAACGGATCTTGCTCTCTGCTATAGGTGCACAGCTGTCCCATGCCCCTTGCACATACGAATGAGGATTTACAGGGTAGGACCCTTATCGCTGTTCTTGTCAAAACACATAGGTCTTGTCTTGGTGGGCTTTTCTGTGCCACCTTACTGTAAAAGAAATCCAATAATTTGATAAGTAGTGCTGCAAAATCACACTTGAGAGAGCTCTGAACCCACAAATGGGGAAGGGCATTGTAAAGGGAAATAGGACCTGAAACAAACCGACAAAACCCCAAAACTATGTTAAAGTGGAACTGCATTCTAATTCAGTCACTGATTCCATGAAGTAATTTTTATTTTACAAGTTTCTAGCACTTTCAAGGATCTCAGATTCCTGTGTCTTTAGAAGACACATTCCAGCTGTGTAATGACACTTCCAAAAAGGAAATATTACAGGGGCAATGGTAAAAGACAAAAGTGTTTTTTTAGCCACCCCCTGCTATGTAAACGAGTTTCAAGAAATAGAAAATAACAGACCATGAGGTTTTTGCAAACATTTTAGTGAAAGTCATTTTAATAGGATTATACGACAGCTGCTGTTGGACATAAGTAATACTTCTGTATCAGAATGTTGTACTTTTCACTGAACTGTTTACACCTCTACCTGCTTTTCCACTTGCTGAGCCAACTTGTGGAGCTCTAACTCAGTTTTTACTTGAAGTTTCCTCATGTTTCAAGTGCAATTAAATTTTACCAGAATAAAAAGCTGACAGCTTTAGCCTGTTTCTGGAAATTATCTTTTCTTGGAGAAAATGAATGACTAAATATAAATTTGCAGCATAGACTAAAACTTAAGCAACAATATTAAAGACTAGAATGTTTCATATCCTTGTTTCTTGTCTTTGTTTCATTGGCTCCCATCAATGGCAAACTAGCATCAGCTTTCATTTTTTCACAGTATATCACAATAAATGCTGTGATTGTTTTGGTTTTTTTAAATTATAATAATGGAGAACTGTGCCTGATTGTTACAAAATCCACCTTTAAAAATACTACTAATAAAAAAGAGCTACAGATGTAAATAATTCTGACAGTGGTTAAGTCAGGTATTTCTGAGATACTGTCACAATGGCTATAACTGTTGGTACTAGAACCAAATGCTGCCGAGTGCTGAATGCTTCCAGAATCCTAAACTTCCCCCCAGCTTTGTTAGGCAGAACTCTGTTGCAGTGAAATAAAATAATCTGGAATAAAGACGAATTATGCTGCTCTAGGAAGAAAACAGCTATCACAGGATTCCAGGTCATTAAGTCTTACCTTCCCTTCACTGTGCCCATCTCTTTTGGTGTACGAAATGTGCTTCACATTCTTCAAATGGATTGTACAAAGCAAAAATAATATCTGCAAACGAGAAGATCCTAGTATTTTGGAGCAAAATTTGAAAGTTTTAGCAAATGTAAAAGTGGCTTCTAATGCGGAAGAATAAAGCAGAAAGCATCAAACTCATTCAGCTTAGTGTCAGTCATGGTGATTTTTCATTATAGTCTCGGCAAACTGTGATCTTAAAGCAGAAACAATTTTCCCCATTAAGAGGGAAAAAAACAACCCCAAACCCCAGAATGTTCCAGCTTGATTCTTATGTCCTTAGGGTTGCAATATTGTATTCAGAATTAGGGGAAGCTTGATCTTGCAGCCAGATTTGACAAGATGCTGGTTGAGTAGTAGGCAGAAGTGATGGCTTGTGTGTTATAACACCCATGGTGGGAAATAAAAAAAGATAAGATTTATCCACCAGTCTGGGTGCAGTATTCACCACCTGCTCCAGTTGCTCACCAAAGTAGGCAAGAAAACCTTGGATGTGCCACTTGGTGAGCAAAGCTTACAATTTCAAAGCCTCACAGAGGACAAACTGGACTACTCTAAAACAGCATGTGAAGGGCTTGTAATAGCTCTGAACACAATTATCTGTTTGTTTGGTTTAGTGATATTGCTTATTTAAGGGTGATCATAGAACCATTTGAGCACATCCACAAGTATCCCCACAAAAAACATTGGGAAAGCTCACATGAACACTGTATTGTACATTAGACAATGTAATGCTAAAGGCTTTTATCTCCCCTGCTTTCAATGAGATATAGACATGTACAGCTGGAAAAAAAATGTCAGTTCTCCACCTGCACTCAGTTAATCCTGGAGCGTAGAAGTCTGTGTGTGCGTGTTTGTGTGTAGCCAAAAACCTGAAAGCTGCACCTGAAATTGGCAGGTGTTTGGACAATAAGACCTGGATTTTGAATAATCAAACAATAAAAAATGGGCTGAAGATTCGAGTTTCTTCCCCTAAATACATTGGGGTTTATTTATTTTTTAAGTTCAAGTTGGATTTTAGCAAGAAGAGAAATGTATGGTTGCTCCCTAACTGGGGATTTAGAGTGACTCTGTAACGAATTTTAACCCAAGAGGCACTGTGGCACAGGAAACCTTTGTTCTATTCTGCTCATGTTCTTATGCTAGACCCATCACTGTAGTTATTAGATCTCAAAGATTACATTCTTTGATCTAGTGCTTTCTAAATCCTTAAACCATGGTTTATTTATTTAAAAGGTTATATCCAGCATTGGATTGGATTGTGAAATAGCCTTTGACTCTCATGAAGGACACAGAAGAAACAGATACTGCTGAAGGCATATTTCCTTCTGACCATGAAGTACCACAGCATTTTACTGAATTAAGAACTGTACAAAGATCTGTGCTTTTAATCTGGCCAGTGTGTTGAGAATTTTTTTACCTCATTGGTATTGTGATGTCATTCATTTCTCATGCAACAAACATTAGGGGATGTAGGTAAATTTCAGTTACATTCTGAATTAAAAAAGAAAAGCAATGAAGTAGACTCATGGTTCCCCAAGAATATAAAAGCACACTAAACTTCAAACAGATGTTTAACATATTCAGGATGTGTTTTGGGGGTCTCTTTTCAATCTGATGATTACCAGGATTAACCAGAAGTAAATCTTTGGATCTAAACAGAGTTACATTTGGATAAACATGATCACCAACAGTCTTTAAGAGTGTTCCATCAGATTCAGAAGCCCTTCATGAGCAAATTTACCAGTGTAGTTTACAATATTTGATTAATTAGTGATTCGCAAGCTAACCAGAAAGAGGCGCAGAAAGCAAAAGAGAAGAACATTAAAATTATACCCAATGTGCTCCATCCTGACTGATATTAATAATATTCTATCTTATCTGGTCTATCTTTTCTTTTTTTTTTCCCCCCAATCAGTCCTGCAAGGCAAACTCTAAAAATTCTCATGTTATTTCCCTTAATTCTGGAAAAACAAGACTGAAATTGGCACCTGAAAAGAAAAATTTCATTAAAAATAGCGGATAATGTTTTCATTTTTTTTAGAATTTATGTTTGGATATTTTTCTTTTTGAGAATAGTAGCTTCATGCTACTTTATATCAAGACCTCTTTATACCATCTGAAAGTACAAACCAGAGGTAAAATACATGTAAGAGTAATTTATTTCTGTGTACTTCAAAGTTCTTTTCTATTTCCATGAATGATAGAAACCCACCATGATGTAAATAGGGATAGGTTCCAGATAGATGGACTGGAATTTCCATTTTGTTCAGATGCAAATGAAAAAGGGATAGGCAGAAATCAAACTTGAGGAAGAGAGGAAGGAGTAATCCTTATTTAGCTACAAATAGATATCCATTGACAGACAAGGTGAAAGGTCCAAATCCTCTTTTAATGAAAACATGAAAGGAAGGTAAGTGAGCACCACTCAAACCAGAGTAGTCAGAGATGCTTTCTCAATTTGGTTTTAAAATGTGTATGCTTAAAACAAAAGGCTTAATCTATTTCTGTCCCTTTCTTTTTTTGTGTCCTTTTTTACCCCATGTGCTGCAGTGTTACTCACTGTGGCAGTTATCAAAGATCTATGTTTCCGGAGTTAGTATTATTCAGTTAGTATACCTGGATTACTGAAAAAGAAAATAAATGACATTCATAGGAATTAATGTCAATTAAATTCTCTCTTTCTCTACTTTACTTTACCAGTTAAATTCTTCAACTCCAAGTCAAAGGGTAAACAAAAACAGCAAAGAGAGAAAAGCTAAACAAAGAATGACAGTTATACTAATGGCGAATATCTTAAAAATTTAGTCAGACTTGGGAAAAAATATTCAAATAGCAATTTGAGGATTGACCCAAGAGTTTTCTTCGAAATTTTGGGAAGCTTCCTACTCCATTCTATTTCATAATCCCTCTTAAATGGGAATGTAGGAGGCTTAAGGGATTCCATGAAGTTGTGAGATATTTCTTTCTTTGCTTCCCCGTATTGTGAGAGCCTAAGGGAAAATTATTGGCAGGGCTTGTAGAACTTTCTATAATTGAAGTAGCCCAGTATTTCCTATTTTAAGGCCTTTGCTGTTCCTGCTGTTAGTGTTTCCACCTGGTTGGTTAACTCTTCCTGAATACTTTTGAAGGCAATTTGAGCTAAAGTACTTCAGTTGTTCCCAAGGAAGTTAGGGAAATATGGCGTAGTTCTGCCATTTTAAAAATACATCATAATTAGGGCAAAACTCAGAATTTGATGATGAGTAGGAACATTGGGCTTGAGACTTCTCTTTGTGTATCCTGTGACAAGACATCCATCCTTGATTATATTCCAAGCCTTTGAGAAATGTAGTTGGCACATGTTAACTTGGTGTCTAAATAGCTACTTGCCCTAAAGATTCAAAGAAAATAAAGGTGTGAAAGGAACCTCAGAAAGTCATGTGCACATGGACAGAATCAGCTTATCTGAGTCACATCTGACAGGTATTTGTCTAAGTGCTTCCTGAAAAACTCCAGCAGTGCCAATTCCACAGTATCTTTGTGCTATTCATTGTGGTAGTGGTGCAGCAAGAACTGAGACAAGCTGAAAACCAGGGCTCAGTCCTGTCACCTTCCTGTTCTGTATCAGCTCTTTGCAAAACTTTTAGCTGTGCCACCATTAATGTTAATCCTCTTAATTCTATTTTTATTCCTTAATGAAAGTAGATTGGCCACATCATCTGATGGCAAATTGGGGCCCACAATGTTTCAGGTAAAGGTTACAAGCCAAGAACAAATCTATGAAGCTGTCTCTAAAAGTGACTTACATTCAGAGCTGTTCTGTTAGCAGAGGTGTTGCTCGCTGTGGGGTCAATCCCTCCCTCAATGTGATTTAATGACTTTTTTTGAAATTGCTTTTCTAAAAGACAATTTGTTTCTTGGTTAGAACCTTTCTGCTTTGGATCAGCTTCAGCTCAGTAAGTGCCACCTTGAACACTCACTGCATCTGTACCTGTCTCCAGCATAAGCATAGGAGAATAAAGCATGGGAGGATAAAGTAGATATTTTAATCTTCCTTTTCATGTTTTCATTCCTCCCCTTCAAGCTAGATAAAGATAAGAAGGATTATTTTATTAAGTTTTAATAAAGTAGTTTGAATAAAGTAGTTTGACTACTTCCCCCCCCCGCCCCGCCATGATGTCATAAGAATGGATTTTGTGGGAAAGCTCACATTGATATCCGGGGTATGTATGTGTACCACTGAGTCACTTTACACTGTAGTCCCATGTCAGGAAATGTTTGGGTGATGAAGGTTAAAAGATTATGATTTCTTTCTGAGTTGCTTCCTAAATCAGAGTTATGAAATACAGATCAGAGATCCATGAAGAAGATATAACCTCTTCTCCAGCTTGTAAGAGTGTGGAAAGAGTGTGGCCAGCAGGTTCAGGGAGGTGATCATCCCCCTCTGCTTAGCCTTAGTAAGGCCACATCTAGAGTGCTGTCTCCTGTTCTGAGCTCCTCAGTATAAGAAAGAAGGAGCTACTGGAGAGGGTCCAGTGGAGCACCACAAAGATGACTAGGGGTCTGGAGCATCTCTCTTATGAAGAGAGACTGAGGGATCTGGGCCTGATGCATATACATCATATATTATATAAATATAAAGGTGGGTGGCAACAGGATGGTACCAGGCTCTTTTCCATTGTGCCCAGTGACAGGACAAGGAGCAAGAGCCCAAAAACTAAGACGCAAGAAGTTCCACCTCAACATGAGGAAGAATTTCTTTACATTGAGGCTGGCAGAGCACTGGAACAGGCTGCCCTGGGAGGTCATGGATTCTCCCTTTCTGGAGGCATTGAAAACCTACCTGGATACATTCCTATGTAACCTGCCTTGGCAGGCAGTTGGACTAGATGGTCTCCAGAGTTCCCTTCCAACCCTAATGATTCTGTGATTCTACATGTAGTTCAAATCTGGAAAAGGTCTGCGGTTCATTTTTCTTAGTTTTGGTAGTGGCTGACTTTTCCATGGATTGTTGTTTAAAGCCTGAAGAAACCCCCCAACAAAACAAACATTTTTTGATAGGTGGAAAACTTTTCTTCAAAGAGGAAAGATACACGAAAGATGAAAAAATAGGACATTAATAGAGAGCTTTGAAAGCTGTTTTTAAAAGGAGGAACAAAGAAATAATTATTCTTCCAGTGCATACAAGAGTATGGGTTTAATCTTTTTCATTTTGAGTTCTTTTTCCCACAGCCTGATGAAGGTTTTGACATTTAAGCTGCAAAGATTAGAAAGCTAGTTTCATCCTCAAACCTCAGTTCTTGTACTACCACTTGCAAAATTCCTGTTAGGCTAAACAGAATCACAGTCAGGCAAAAACTGAATGATTTTGAGAACTTGTCTTTTGCTGTGCTGCATCAAGTATTGTATTACAGTATTGCTAACAATCTTTCTTCTCAAGAGAAAATGTGTTGGATTTACCACAATTACCATTCACTATCACTGCTTTTTTGCTCTCCACTTGTAGAGGACATCAAAGCGCTTTATGCTTGAAGAATATTATGTCGGTGTGTCTGCACTGGTGTGACCTCACCTTGAATAGCACGCGCAGTTTTAGGCCACACAATATAAAAAAGACACTAAGCTGTTAGAGAACATCCAAAGGAGGGATATGAGGATGGTGAAAGGTCTGGAGTGGAAGCCATATGAGGAGCGGCTGAGGTCACTTGGTCTGTTCAGCCTGGAGGCTGAAGGACAGACCTCATTGCAGTCTTCCCCATTGTCACAAGGGGAAGCGGAGGGGCAAGCATGATCTCTTCACTTTCATGACCAGAGACAGGACTTGAGGGAACAGCATGAAGCTGTGTCAGGGGAGGTTTAGGTTAGATATCCAGAAAAGGCTCTTCATCCAGGTGGTTGAACACTGGAACAGGCTCCCCAGGGAAGTGGTCACAGCACCAAGCTTGCTGGAGTTCAAGAAGCGTTTGGACAATGCTCTCAGGCACATGGTGTGATTTTTGAGGTGTCCTGTGCAGAGCCAGGAATTGGGCTTGATGATCCTTCCAATTCAGCATATTCTATGATTCTATGAATGTCTCTCTAATGTAATTATATATTCTGAAGTGTTCTACGATACAGCTGCCTTCTGCTTCTGAGCCCTTCACTTACCTGTAAGCTTAAATGGAAAAATACGTATTCGAGCCTCCCAATTTTACACGGCAGTGTGTATACAGAACTAAAGAATGTGTTGCCAGTGGAATCTAAAGGATTGCACCAATTCCAGTGGGAAGCTTGGGCAGGATATCAGGACTCCTTTGTGGAAGATTTGCATTGTCCTTTGATAGGCCAAAAGGTGAAAAAACATAGCTCTGTAGATGCGCATGTACAGGCTGCTTTTTCACTGTGTTTCCCATTTAGAGAATAGATCACAGATGTTAATGTGTGCTTAGAAACATGGGTTAGTGTTTAGTTTCTGAAATCCTTATCCTCTTCCTTACTCCTGTGTTTCTACCAGGTGCTCTTTCCAATCTATGAGATTGTCCTCTTTCAAGTGTTTTCCCAGTATTACAACTCCACTTTGGGTGGGTAACAGCATCAATAGATGGAGTTCAGGACTACTGGGCTCACTTCATAGTTCAAAATAAACATGCATTCATTCATTCTGTTTCTTCTGTTTTCTAGCACAACCTGATAAAATAGTCCACTTCGGTCCGGTACCAAAGGAGATAAACCTAGAACATAAAATATCATAGTCCCATTGACTTTAATACAGAACCTTCCGATTCTGTTACTAAACGCGCTGATATCAATATTGCTAAACAAACCTTTATCCCGAGGCAGTGATCACAGTCAGACCAAGTGTAAATACTAATCAGGGCCTAATCCAAAAATCTATTGAAGTTTGTGGCAAGATTCAATGTGCTTTGAACATGTCCTAAAGTAAAGAAATAATCACTATTTTAGCAGGGCCCTGCCTCTAAAGTTGAGAAGATTTCTTTGCTAATGAGGGACTGTTTTTGTTTACCTGAGTCCTCTCACATTCTAAAGCTCTCTTATTTTTAGCTTGGTAGAAATAATGTGTAAGCTTTTAACAAGTATGAGCTTGCAGAGAATTAGAAGCAGAAAACCCTATCTTGCTGCATTAGGAATGCCATATTGGAAGTGTAGTTGTTTAAATAAAACACAGGGCAATTATCCAACTTTACTATATTGGCAGGCTCAAAATCTATTACACTTGTTTTACAAATGTCTGTGGAAAAAGGATGAACATCCTGGCTTTATTGAAGTCAACAGGAATTTTTTTCATTAACTGATATTACTTCAAGAATTTATGGTAGTTACAGGTATAGAAAGTCTGTGCTGAAGGTAGAACAATTCCAAATCTGCTATGAATGATCTTGATGAACAAAGATTAAGGTATTGATTAATACCCCAGGTACTGTGAAGGAAGTTAAAAAATCCCAACTGCTCCAAAACCTAAATGCTCATTCTCAGTGGTTTTAAAGAACCCCATCTTCCAAGGATGAATCTTTATTAATTGCTCCCTTATGCTTTCTGGCAGTACCTACATTTTACTGTAACCATTTCTTCAGGAGCAACAAGAACTGCCAACACAAGATAATTAAATATTTCATTTGTGGCAATACTCAATACAATATTTTTATGTTTTATGTAATATTTTAGTATCACACACATTTCTTAGAATGTGTACATTAGGATCCTCTGATATTTAAAGAGTACTATGGCAGCACTCTTCAAATTATATACTGTCAGGCTCAAATGAGTCTGCCTCAATAATGTTCTAGTCACAATATTTTTGAGCCTTTCTTGTAATGGGAAAAGCCCTGCTGAAGTCAGTTATACCTTTAAAGTTCAGAGTGTGCTGCAGTCCGTTGCTGGAATATGGCCTAACCTCTGAATGGGTAAATGAGGTCAGTCAAAATTCCCAATACTGTGGGAATCTTCCTGCTCCCTGGGCTGTAGGTAGGCAATTATCCTTATCAACTTGAATATACCTTTGCAGTTAAAGCTGAGTTGTCCAAATGTCATCTATTAGCTTATACAGAAATATTGTACACGAATATGCACAAGTGATGTATTCATTTCTACTGAACATCCAAGATATTTACTTCTGTTTATCTGTTTCTGTTACACAACTTACGCAGTCTAAAAGATATCACAAAATCACACAATCAGAGAATATGTTGGAGTTGGAAGGGACCCACAAGGATTGAGTCCAACCCTTAGCCCTGCACAAGACTATCTGTAAGAGTCACACCACGGGCCTGATCCAAACCCTTCTTGAACTCTGTCAGACTTGGTGCTGTGACCACTTCCCTGGGGAGCCTGTTCCAATGCCCAACCACCCTCTGACTGAAGAACCTTCTTCTGGTATCCAACCTAAACGTCCCCTGGCACAACTTCAGGCCACTCTCTCAATGTGTGTTCATATAAGATGCTGGCTGTATATGTCTCCAGACAGACACGCAGACTTCAGGATGCTTACAAGCCTTATTTAAGTATACCATAATTGAACCTTATATGTTGCTTCAGTTCCTCTGAAGAGAAAAATACTTCTTTTCAAGATCAGATTTAACACATTTTAGTATTTTTATTTTCTTGTCAGAAGTTAGTCGTTTTGATCTAATAAATAGATTGTTGCTGTATGAATGGGAATTAACACATCCCAATTTATAGGAATTAATGTAGAGTTAATGTTACCTGAAAGGATTTTAAATTGTTACAAGCATTTTCTTAATTTAAATAATTATAAGTATCTCATAAATGAGATACTTAATTTTTAAATTCTTAGATTTGGAGACTAACATAAAACTCAGAATGTTTCAATACCTGGAGGGATGTTGTACTTTGTAACTTTGTGCTAACACACCTCTGTCTACATAATTTAGGGAAACTTCTAAAGAATGTTCAGTTTTCCAGATGTACTTTCATGTTTTATGAATCTTGTAATTGTCAGTCTGTAGGTTTCTTCCTTCTGGTTAGACTTTTAAATGGGTGCCTGCATGTCTCCTGCTGCTTAATTTCTCATATGGCATATAACTGGTCTGACATAGTAATTTTAAAAATTATATGCCAAAATCTGAGGCTGTCACTCTAAAGCCTGTTTTCTCTCTAAGTACAATAAAAGAAGGCAAATACTGTGAGCTACACCGGAAAGTCTTACTGAGCTCTTGTAAGTAACTCTTAAATTAGGAGATATGAACTGTGCCTTTCATTATATAACAATTAAAACCAAATAATTTCTTGAAAAGCTTTTTAAAACTTCTATCTGAAGGTTAACTCTTGCAAATTAATTGTAAATTGCAAACGAAAATTCTGAAATTTTGACTTGCTAAAAAGAACAATGTGCCAAACTTGAAGAAACGTTCCAACTGTCCTCCGTCAGAGAAGGAGGAGGACATGTCTCTTGGCACAGCTTATTTATATAAAATAGTCAAAAGAGACTTTTTCCTCATATGAAGTATTATTTTGATTTTTTTTCCCTGAATGATCTGGTATGTGAGGATATATGTTTCCATCAAAAAGAGTTTTTAAAAATATTATGAAATTAGAATTTTTCACAGAACAAGCCATGTAATTCTTTCAAAAGGGAAAAGAATCATGCAAAAGAAGTTCCACTTCTACAGAGTTTTTTCCTCTCAAATATTACTTCATAATAATATATAATCACTTCATAATGATTACTGCTGGACAACGCAAGGAAATGATCAGTAAGTGGAGGTCTCTTCTTTAGTCATGTCATCTGAACCTTCTTTTGACCATCAATTTCAGAACTTGACAAGTGTTTCATGTCCAAAAATCATGTTCCTCTGTAGATCCAGGAACTGAGTTCTCATGACTGGCTGTCTCCTTGGGACGTAATGGGGTTTTTCAACAAACAACAAAAAATGCAGCTGTTACTGATCTGCTATTTTGTTGTGTTGTTTCTGATGGTGTAGCTACAAGCAAAAGTTAGGGTCTGCTAGGAAGCAGCTGTATTGTAACTGAAAATTGGTGGGTTTCATTTTTTGAGGTTGAAATTAATTGCTGTGACAAAGAGTCTTCTCATTGATTAAATACCTTCGTGTGTCACTTTGACTAGTTAAGTGGAAGACCCAGTCCATGTAGACTTTGTAGATATCTTTCACATGAGATTGAGTTAAATTCCATGGCTTTTAGAGAAGTATGTGTTTTGAGTCTGGTAGTTAGCAGGATAAACTTGAAGTAGATGCACACTTGTTTAATTGTCAACTGATAGTGATTACAAGTTCTCAGTGACTTTTACAGTATCCCTTATATATTGGCTCCCAAAGGTCTTCAAACCCTAACAAAAATCATCTAACCAAGAGGTTCAATTCAAGTCTATTGCCCACATTACATTATATGTTTAAAAGATAGTTGCTGCAAAGACGAACACAAAAACCAAGACAGACCCTTCTGCCCCAAGCACAAGTGAACCAGTGCAGTGAAAGAAACTTCTGTGAGATTAATTGAAACCTTGGATATTGGTATCATACAAACACCAAACACATTGCCTGATCATGAACAACATTGTCAAGTTACAGATTAATCTGTAGGGAGCTCCCTTGCCAAAAGAAAGCCCTCAACTTCATGGGTCTAAATAAATATATTTTTCTGTCTTCTGTAGGGAACCTCTTGAAGTGCAGACAGCCTCTTTCAGCCAGCTGTTGATTTTGTCTCATATTTAGAAAAAATAAAGCAAATTTTCTGACTGTTTTCCTGTAACTAATTTTGTGAACTGACAACCTTCATAGCACCATGTGGCAGGGTCTTCAGGGGAAGCCCTAGTTGAAGCTTTTCACTGTGGGAGCATACGTGTGTCCAGGTCTGGGAAGGGGTCACGTGAGTGCATTTTATTACACAAAGCTATTGGGAAGTGGATTCAAGAAGTACTGTTGGGGCAGGTGAAATGCTGTTTGCTGGGTTACTGCAGAAGAAAAGGAGGGATAAGGATCAGTGCTGCAAGGTGGAGAGGTCAGCCAGCCCTTGCTATAATGTGGCTGCTGCAGGAGGCCCTGTGTTTGCCTGTGTAGTGCCAGGTTGACACATGCTCATCCTTGGTGCTTGGCTTAGCCATCTCTAGTGCCAGCAGGGTGCTTGCTGTGCGCACATTGGGACTGTGCCTTACCATGCTGGAAGGCTCCTTGATGCAGCCCCTTAGGATATCTCTCCTACCATCCATTTATTAAAATGTTTTAAACAAAAAAATAAAAAAATAACCCCCCTCTTCAACCATTCTGCTGTTTGTCTCCACTATGCTGCTCTCTAGGAAGGCAGTATCCAATTTTTGTATCTCCTGCCAATATCATCTTTAAGATGATGGAACTAGGCTAAAACATGAGGATGGATTGGGGGGCTGATGCTTTATTGACTGGTAGTTTGTGTTTTTTCTCTGCATGTGAACTGGGAGAGTTTTCTGTTTGGGCCTGAAGAATTATAGAAAGATATACTTGTAGTCACAGCACAAATAATAATGCTGTAATCATTTGTAAACAAAAGATCTGCAGTGGGGTTAATTCTGTTATTGTTATGGAGTGGTGTGTACATAAGCTGATGCTGTGAGTCTAGGGAGCCCTATCCTCATTTGAGTGTTCCACTGTAATTGAGACTGTGTAACCTACAGTTAATAGCTTGCTTGTGCTGTAAAACACTTAACTGTATAAAATTCATGTCCATTTCCTATCTTTTTATCATATTAAAATAGAAATGTGGATTGACTGGATCCCGGCAATATTCTGTCTGCTGAAGGCCATTACTGTCCAAATATGCCTTTCTCCTGGGATTCTTCTGTGCATAACTGAAAAAACTAAACAGACACTGGCATAAACTGGGCCTTCTTTGATTCCCTTTGAACTGTTTCTTTCCATCTCTTTCACACTACTGCAGTAAATTCAAGCTAAGTATCTTCATAAACTGGTGGTGGGATAAAGTAGGAGAACAGCATGGTATCTAGAGTAATGGACTTAAAGTCACATTTTCCGTCATATTGACTCTAACAAGAGCTGAACTGTATTAAAATTGTTAGGGTTACTATAAAAATTCTTTAATAATGTGGTGCCTGAACAAATGAAAGCCATTAAGGTCTTCATAGCATGGCAGAAAAAGTGTCATGTGCAGTGGCATATTAAGCAGGACTAGTGTCTGAAGTGCTCTCCATTACGCACCAGTTCAAAGGGAGTAGGGCTTGGTTGAAAGATCATGGTTACTATCAGAAGGGCTGGAGCAGAGACTCCTGCAGATAGCACAGACAGGATTGAGGTGAAATGATTAAAGGAAGATGCTCAAATTTTATTTCACCGTGAACTTTTCCCACCATACATGCGAACTATACTGATTAATGAGCAAAAAGTTTTCTTTACTGGGATCTCCATCCCACTTAGACCACAAAAAAGACATCTACTGGCAAGATTTTCTTTCTTATCTATGTGTTGAGCAGAATGTTCCTAAGTGCATTGTATGTCTGCACTCATACCACGTGGTGTCCCCACAATCTTTGTCCCTGTTTGGTGAAAGAATTGGGATGGTTCTCCATCTTTGTTTGCAGGAGAAAAGACTCAAGGTGAGAGAGAGAGATCAAATCCTGTAAGGCAATTCTATCACTCACTTCATCTTCATAATCTTTCCTTAGCTTCCCCTGCCTTCTAACCCTGCTATTGATTGTGTCATAGGCTACAGTAGACCAAGGCAGGGGGCTGAAAACCTTTCCGAACAGCAGTTGCCAGACTGCCTGTTGCAGCTTGAAGAAGAAAAGCATGCTGTGAAAACAATCAGTGCATTTGCTTTAGATCTAAGTGATTCCAACTAGGTCGATGCTTCATGCTGATGTGTTGAAAACATTTAAAAAATTTCTCAGAGTTTGATTTCAACTGAAACATTTCAGCATGTGTCTGACTCTCTGAGGTTGTTATTTCTCACTAATGTAGCAGACAACAGTTTTTTTCCACCCTAGAATAAAGCAGTAGGGGAACTGGGCCTTTTGTCCAGGTAGGTTTGCTTTGAATGATTTTATTGGAGGGGGAGGTTTGCTGATTTTTTTTATAAGCTATGGCTCTTGCAAATTGACTTTAGAGGAGTACTAGCTTATTTCATTAAGGGAAAAAGAAGTAATCATAGTTTTACAAAGTGTGAATGAGAGTATAGCTTTATGTAAACTGCTTTTGTTCTATGTAATTGAATTTTCCTTCAAAGGCAGGATAGTTAATTCATAAATACGTGAAGAATATTTTGTTTTCTTTAAAGCACATAATGCTTCTTTGTAATGTGTTTGCACCCAACATAACTGGCCTGATTCTCTCTCAGCTTGGGATCACAGAGCAAATGAAACATTGCAGAATAAAGCTATCCTTATCCAAATTAGTGTTCATTCAGTTTCCAGGAGTGACAGAAACCAAGGACAACATTTTTCTATGGCAGATGGTGGCAGAATTGTTTTCTGAACTTCTTGGAAAAGACCACAGAGAAACTGAATTTGCTGTAGTTTCTCTTACTGTTTCGTTTGGTGTGCACATGCTCTGCAGCCACTAGAATCTATAAGAAGTTAAACTGATGGAAAAAACACAGGACTGCTGTCCTAGTTTGGAGCTGGCTGTTCAGTAGCTTTCATGGAAGCTCATTAGTAGGACCGCACCTCAGATTCCGCTCCACTGCACTTTCAAGCATACTCTTCTTGTTTTATGTGCTCTTTTCAATACCAAGTACTTATCAGTGCCTGTTGGTCTCTTTGGGATACCTTTTTAATTTTATAGCATACATTAGATGTATGTTGGAATGCCTCTTCCCGCAAGAAAGTGAAGTCACCCCTGTGTTGTTGTTATTTTTGCTGCTTGCTTCAAATAACAAAGAACATTTTTGAGCTGTTCCAACAGGAAATAGTGAGCAAGTACTTGCCTTGAGGTATTTCATTGAGTTTCAGAATACCAGCGGATAGAGATGTTCCAAAAGAACAGATATTTTATTGGAAGAAAATAATAATAATAATAATAATAATAAAAACTTTAAAAGCTGCATTTATATGTGTTGAGAAAGTTTCATTCCCCTTGAACTAAGTCTTTGCAAATGCAGTGTATAGTATATATGGCACTAATGGATTTCATACTTCAGCATTTATTTCACCAAATATCATGCAGGGAACAATAGTTGTCATTTCAGAAGCTGTAGTTTGCAACTGTGTAAGTCCTAGACATTAACACTAGAGAAGTCTGAGTAGAGGCATGTGAGAGCAATTCTGTAGTCTTAGTGGCATTATTTCATTCATTCATTTTTAAAATTAACTCCATGGGGATACTGCAAAAGTGCAAGATATAATTTAAATGAATATTAAGAGTCCTTTTTATAAGAATGTATATACTTAATTTATATATTCAAGATGATGGTTTACTTAGGTACTTGATATTTTTTCCCCAGAGCAGTAGGTAGAGTCTAGAGAAGGATAAACTTCCATGCAGTTTAAGAAGCTTATACCTGGTAGAAATGTAGATAGATCTCCTCTTGGGACTTAGACTATATATGTGAGAGCAGGGAAGGGAAGAGGGTGGTTTGAGTAAGGAGTCCTCAGTGGTCCAAACAAGCTTCCTTCTACTAGTGTGGTTTTATATTTTTAAGTTGCAGTAGTTCATGTAACATTAGAAAGGGTTAGGAATTCGTTACAGTGTTAGTTTGTATATATAAAGCCTGTTCAAGCAGAGGCTATTGATGCTGAAGTGCTCATTTCCTCCACGGAATTCAGAGAATGCGAATTAGCTTGTGATTGCGTCAGTCTTTTTGGTGGATTTCTGAGGAAGTAGTTAAGGGTGACTTTAAAATTATTTTATATATTCTACTCTGCCTCTTACCAAGGCTTCTTTAAACCACTTTCAGTGTAACCTTTCCACCTTACCTGAATTGTAAAAAAAAAAAAAGCATTCAGAATCTCTACCCCAAAAGGAATTCAAACCAAAATCACGGTGCTTCCCACATGCATTCTTACCTTCACCCTACTTTTCTTGATGTAGCTTTATAAGCCTGGGGTTTGCACAGCATTTGCCATAATTGGAATTGACACTGGAAAACTACACAAGGCAATTCACTTAATCTGAGTTTGTTGTGAAACTGAAAACAGAGTTCTGCTTGAATTCTCTGTAGATTTCCTGGCAGGAAGCATTCCGTCATTTTCAGATGAAATTTGTTCACAAGAATCTAAAAAAAAGGGTCTTGCTTTGATCTGTCTCTTACAGAAGTCAATGGAAGAGACTCCATTGATTACAATGACCATTGAGAAACTGCCCCATCCAGAGCTACATGTAGACTTCTGCTTCTGGACAATTGCTTTTCCTAAGTAGCAATCCAAGGAGAGATTGATGTAAGTACACAGGGAACACAGACAGTGGTGAGTAAGTAGGAGTTCATCCCAAAGAGCAACTGAAAAAGAGGGAGTGGAACATGACAACTGCTATGCTTTGCTACTTATTGCTCATGTGCTCAACTGCTGGATTCAAATAAGTCAGCCATATACTGAATGAGAAGAAAGAGGCAAAGGGAGAACAGACTTGTTAAATACACTTAGCTGTAGGGCTAATCTTTCTGTAATATTTTTAACTTTGTCTTCAAATGCTGTTCATGCTCAGATGCTTTTACTACTATAAATAATAACATCAGTTTATCCAGAGTAGAGAAAAAGCTTGCTTAACACTGTTATGTAACAACTACCTGTACCTTTACGCTGTTGCTTTCTTCAAATTATCTACTTTGTATGACGATAATACAGTTTAAAATCCCTCAAAATGTTTATATACCAGGGTCAAACTACTAATGGCAGGTATCCTATAACTCTTAAATGATTTCAATAAGCCTGTCTAGATAAATTGTCGAGCAGACCATGTACCTGTGTCAGTTTCTCCATTATAGAAATCCCACAGTGCAGCCCTGAGTGATAATTAAACCAGATGGATGCTAAATATGCCAATGAGAAGGGAGCCTAATATTTAGAGCCTAATACTTTGGCTCTACCAAAGTATGTAGGTTGCTTGCAAAAATCATGAAGCCTAATATCACAGAGCCAAGGACACTTCAACCAAAATGGTAGCCACCAGGCCAACAAAAATCTAGGCTAACAAGTGGGGCTTCTGTGATCTCTAAATAAAAAAATAGAATTATAAATGTGACAGGGACCAGTGATTAAGAGACTGTTCCTATTGGAATGTGTGGGTAGTAGGGCAATGAAAGGGAAGGCATTAGTAGAGTTGTTTTGTGCTTTCCACCCTTCCAGACACCAATTGATAAGTTCTGACAGAAGTGTGTCTGACAGAAAATACTCTCTTGGGCACAAATCCACTCTTCCCATGGACTTAAGGTATATGCTGAGACCTTTAACTCCAGCAACTCCAGGCTATCAAGCAAACTAGTTAGTGCATGGTCAAAAAGTTTGTATGGTCCAAATACACTGGAGCCAATACTGTAAAACTGCCTTAGCAGGATTAGCAGCTACACTCTACTTCTCACTCTTGCCAACCCCCAACTTGTCTCTGCTTTTCTTTTTCCACCCAGCCTGCCAAGGTCTGGGTTCTTTCTCTGAAATCGTGTATTTCTTTGGAAAAAGTTGATATAAAGGGTAAAAATAATTTTCTTTATCCTTTAATCCTTTATTCTCTTAGCTTTTAAAAGTTTATTTACTTTCTACAGTTGGCCATCTTGAGCTTGTACTTCTCTGCTGTGTCAAGACTTGCTTAAGCTTGAAGGTTTTTTAGGCTTGACCAAGCATTGACAGCACTATCAGAGGAGCTAATGCTAGAGTCTGCCAGTTTGATGGATTAAGTAAACTTATTGAAATCTTTTTTCTTAAATACTAAAAGATGCCAAGGGCTGTTTCTGTTCTTGTGCTTTGTGTGAAACACCCACTGACATTAATGGGAGTCCCATGTGTGGAATTAGAGTAGAACACAGCCCTTAATATTTAAAAGACTTGTCAATGTTGTGCATGAAGCAATCTGGAGGTGTGTTGTGATGCTGCTTGGCTCTGAAAATTTCATTTTGCTCATACATCTTATGCATCTTATACACTTACACAAGTGCCTTTTAAAGACACTTGCATGAACAGCATGGCTCATTGTGAAATATGTTGGAAGTCCTGACAGTATTTTTGTTAAAATAAGAAAGTTACTTCTTGTGAAAAATCCTGAGAATGCTGCCTAAATCTGCATACAGGGTACAGTATCCTTGTTTCTACCGATATCATTGACCTGGATCATGACGTAAATGTTCACCTATATTAATCAGTACTCAACAGCTTTAAGCACATTCATGCAGAAGTCTACTGAAGTTAATATGAATAGCTTATGTGCTTTACAGTGATATGTCCTGCTTTGCAAAAATCTGCTACAGTCATTCCAAGGAGTTTTTAAAGGTGTTTTAAGTGCATCCACTTAAAAATGACCTAGATATAGGGTTCTGAAAACATACATGGACTTCAGTATTAGGACATTTTCTTGGTATATTTACTGGTTTAGCACGTTAATGGTTAGTTAACCAATCTTGAGGGTGACTACAGAAGATTGATGATATAAACAAGTAACACTAGCAGTTAACAGTGCAGAATTGCCAGAAATGGTGGGAATCTTTAAGTCTCCTTCTCAGACTCTTCACCTTAAACTTGTTCTTTAAATTTACAGACATTACTGCAGTGTTTCAGGATGACAGTAACACTGCACTGAGCTCAACCTCTTTGGTAATTTTAAATTTTTTTCTTTATTATGAATGAAAGAATGAAAGGTTTATTAGGCCATTTGAAGCAGTCCTGCAGATTTCAAGCTGTCTATTTGAAAAGTATATAATGGAAGAACATGGAAATTACATTTGTCCATTCTTACTCTGCTTCACTGTGCTCACAGCTGAAATTAGTTCACTTCAACACAGGATGTCATTCCAGGTCCTCTGTTTTCCTCTGCTCTTCCTTCTGTGCCCTCCCAAACACAACTTAGCTATGTGAGGCTTATTTTCCTCATCTGTTTCCCTTTTTGGTTCCCCAAGCAGCCTTTTTAGTTCCCTCTTACGTTAGATAAGACATAGGAAAACTTGAAGCCTAACAAAACAAAATTTTCTTTACTGGTCTTTATATAGTTAAAGGTGGATCTTTTTATTGTTCTTTCCTTCCCTTACTTCTGCCCAACGGGGAAGAAAAATGTTAAAAAATTCATAAAATCAGAGGGGCTGAGGTTGGAAGGGACCTGTGAAGGTCATCTGGTCCATACCTCCTGCTCAAGCAGGACCACATAAACCTGGTTGCCTATGACCAGGTCCAGATGGCTTTGGAATATCTCCAAGAAAAGAGGCTCCACAGCCTTTTTGGAAAATTTGTGCCAGTGCTTGGTCTTTGAAAAATATTTCCTGATGTTCAGAGGGAACCTCCTCTGTTTCAGTGTGTGCTCCTTGCCCCGATACTGAGCCCCACTGAAAAAGCCTGGCTCTGCTTTGTGTTCTCCCTTCAGGTATTCATATATGTTGATAAGATTCCTTCTCTTCTCCAGGCTGGACAATCCCAGCTCTCTTAGCTCTCACTTGTACATGAGATTCTCCAGTTCCTTATCTGTCTTAATGATCCTTTGTTGGACTCTTTCCAGTATGCCCATCTCTCCCTTGTACTGGGGAAGCCTAGCCCTGGACACACTACTCTAGGTGTATCCTCACTAGGGCTAAACAGAATGGAAGGACTACCTATCTCGACCTGCTGGCAATGCTTTGTTTAATGCAGCCCAGGATACCATTCACTTTCTTTGTTGCATGGGTGCATTGCTTGCTTACATTCAACTTGGTGTCCACCAGAACCCCAAGTCCTTTTCCGCCAAGTTACTTTTCAATTGACTGGCCACCAGCATATAGAGAGGTACATGGTTGTTACTTCCCAGGTGCAGGACTTTGCATTTCTTATTGAATTTCGTGAGTTTTCTGTCAGTCCATTTCTCCATCCTGTCAAGGTTCCTCTACAGGGCAGAAAAAACAGATTAGAATAGGTTTGTTTTCAAAACCCTTTTTATTATATTTTTTTTAAACTTCTCAGCAAAAGTGTTATTCTGTGATGAGCTGTGTTTCTTTGAGAAATTGGGTGAAATTTTTTGGTATTAACAGGGAAGTAAGTTTCAGCCTTTGCTACAGGTTGCTCCATAATTTAATTTGAAAATTCACATTGTCTAGTTGTATTAGTAAGAGAGTAGCATGCCTTTGAATACAAATGCAATTTTTAGCTTGTGACATAGAAGAGTTTCTTTCTGAAACTTTCTTGGAGTATGTTATATTTTAAATTGTGTACATTTTGCACGTATGTGGACATATTCACACAAGGGTTCAGAAAGTATAATTCAGTTAGTGACTCTCTTAAACATAATTTGTTTGGGACAATGGGTCAAAAATACTGCTTTAAACTGTAGTTGGAAGAAACTTTTCAGTATTCTGAAAAACACATCTGAAGGTGCCTAGTGTAAGGTTAATTTTATTGTGTTGCATGATTGGTGTAATTAGTTCTGGGCCTGTGATCACCTGGCCCTCAGGTGCAATGTTTCCATGGGCCTCTTCTTGATGAACACCATCTGGGTTTCCTGGAGGGAGTCTCCCCTCTTTGAAAGCACTGGGAATTTTGTATTTTGATGAGTGCAGGATTTGGTCCTTTGTGTAAATTACAAACATTGGTTATTGAAGGTGCATGTGTCCTTTGCTATTTAGGCCTTTTAGCCAGTATGTCTAAATAGAGGTCCATACTATTTAGTATCTGTTTTTCTTAGTGCAGGTCAGGAATAGATAGATAGTTTCAGGTGGGTTAATATAGACACCCATGATTTGTCTTGGCTGTAATCATGCAAACATGCAAACAAATTATAGGCAGTGTCCTACAATTGGGATTGGTCTCCCTTGCATATTATTCCAGGAGCAGACACAGGTATTTTGATTCACGTCTAAATATGCGAAACAAATCAGGCCAACCAACAAAACAACAAAAGTGGTCTGTAAGTCTTGATTCCTCTGTGAGGAAACTATGATCAAATTTCAGACATAGTATTTAATCTTACATTCACTATTCTTTTAATCTGTGATATTAGAAAACATGAAGAAAGAATAAAAAGTTGAAGGGTTGTTTGGATTCTTTGAAGGGGACTTGTTTGTTTATTGGTTGGTTGGGGTGGGTGTGTGTGGGTGTGGGTGTGTGTTTTCTAAGCTAATGATATTACCTGCACTCCAGGAAAATCACTTCACTGAACAAAGCAAAAGAAAACAACCTTTATGTGAATAACAGAGGAAGCCAAAGACCCAGAAGTGTTGGATGTGCAGGTTAGAGAAGGGTCTGAATAAATCCTTACAGACTAAACCAGATGATTTGTGCTACTCTGGGTCAGTTGGTTTCTGGACATGGGTCTGAACTATGACTTCAGGAGAGGGCTAGCCTCAGAAGTGTAGTGCAAGGTACATATTGATGTAAGGCAGAATGGGATTTATTCAGTATCGTATAAATCCTAGTGTGGTGGATCATGAACTCTGAGCTTAGCAAGACATCTTCTTCTTTAGCATATGGGGCACCAGCATGCTTCTTTGCAAGTAGTATCAGGCCCTTTGCTTTTTTTGTTTCTTACTTGTAATTCTGCAGGGAAATTGAATCCTCCATGGTTTTGTTTCAATTAAGATATCCTTTTCCAAAACCTGTGGTAAAAGAAGACAATTTCACAATTCTCTGAGATACCAAAAAATGGTTTTGAGTATCCGTGATGAATAAGAGAATATGGTTTGTGTATATTATTATTATATTATTGTATCTGTATGGGCCAGAGATCCCCTTTGGTGGGTACTGGTCATCGGCTGCCACTGCTATGTCTTTCTGACTTTCAGACTTTGAAGTGTGTTTCCATGAGTTCAGCATAAGAGGGAAGAGCTAGTCTGAGATTGGTTTCCTGGGTGGTTTTCACTTAGTCACCTGGGTCAAATGTTCAGATGCAGATGAGGCACCCAGCTTTAAAATGTTGATGCTGCCTCTCTGTGATACCCCAGAGCATGTGTGCATGTATACGCACATTTCTTTGACACACAACAAGGAGGTGTTGTGGAGCTTCATCATCTGAAACACACAAAGTGCTTTGAGAAGCTCCATCAAAACAGTTCAAAACACAGGTTTGAGGAGAAGCTGCAGTGAGCTCCCGAGGATACTCCATGGTGTCTTTGAGTACAAATGAAATTTGTCAGTCCAAGAGTACTTAATTTTATCCTTTTGTTCCTCATAGCAATGACCTGACATTATTGGGTAATGATATACTGAATTTGTTTCTCTTCTTTATATATTTTTGTCCACTGTAAGTCTGCTTACTCCAGTCTCACTTGTTCTGGTGGACACAGGCATGCTAGAGATAATAGGGAGGAATAGAGGTAACTTTTCACTATGGGCTCCCTCAAGCATGAAACAGTGCAGCGGTTGAGCCTGTTCAAGAACACTCTGATACTTTCTGCTCAGCTAGGACCTAGGGCAGAATCTGCTCACAAGCACTCTTGTTAGTATTGCCCTGTTTATAAAAACAGAACAAAAACCCAACACCCCC
>VYXB01006641.1:42428-67239 GCA_013397135.1 Pachyramphus minor
ATAAACAAAAGACAAACTGAAAGGATTTAGGAAATTGTGAAAGCAGGTTCCTTGAACTCTGGAAGTATACAAAGCATTGGATCTTCTGAGTATAAAAATGATGGCTTCTGCCATCATTCCACCATCTGAAAAATACCAGAGAAACTTATTCAGGTGCACAGTTTGGTTTTCAGAATGTCACTAACTCTGTTAGAGTTCTGCATCTTAAAATATTCAAAACTGCACATAGGGTTCAAATCCCCTCTGAGTTTGGGGTGCTCTATAAAACCTGAGTCAGTCTCGGTGTGGTGAACTCGAAATTTTTCCTTCCTGTGGCTTCCTGTCACATTTGGTTTCTCATGTTATTCTGTTTTCTTAGTCTTGATTTTCTGTGTGCCAAAACTTACTTGCAAGAGATAGCCTGGTCTCTAGACTGTAGATTTCTCTGGGCAGCAGAGGCTGCCTCCTCTCCTTTCTGATTTCTCAGCATTAGTGAGAGGGACAAAGCCCTTTTTTCCTTTCCTCAGCATGCAGCCCCTCAAAGATTACCACCCAGAATACTTGTGTGCTGGGAGCACCAGGAATAGAAATGCAGCCCAGCACGTTAAGTTTCATAGTGGCACTGGCATTTAGAATTGGAATGGACATTTAAGTGCCCACACTGTGCATATTACCACTGCCGCAGAAACAACACTACAGACGCTTCTGGCAGGATACTCTTACTCACTGCAGCAGAGAAAAGAGATTGTGTAAAAAGGACAAATGAATTCCTCTGCTTGTGCGCGTAGCCCACTTCTGACTTGGCAATATATTTTGGCTGCTCGCTATAAGCCGTATTATCATGCTGTCTTCAGGCAAATGCTACTTTTGCTTCTATGTAAAAATCACATGTTTAAGTACAATGTGACTATATGATTTGATAGCATAAATGCTAGACGGCATGTGCTGCTCCAGTAAGTGGATGAACACCTTTCAGGTCTGTGAAGCACTGAGTAGAGTTACAGTTGCTATATGTGTTATAATTAATGCCCAGTGCCTGAAAATGTACCTATATAGGCACACATACAAAAAATCATATAGATACACACAATCTAGTAAACATTAGTGTATGTGTTGTAGATATATACAGAGAGAGTACAGAATATTTGTGCAGGTAGAGAGCAAGTGATATAGTGATATAATAACAAACATATATGTGTGCAGGGGTGTAACAACAGTTCCTCATATCAGGTTACAAGCAGCTAATAATTTTCTTCTCTACTCACAGCTGAGCATTATAATGGCATATACTCATAAATCAACATCAACATGGAACATTGTTTAGCAAATATAAATGTATGTGCATTGCGGAATGATCGGAGATTACAAAAATATATCAGAAGTCAAAAGTAGCTGCTGGAGAAATGCTATGTCTTTAGTTTATTGAGATTGTTTGGAGGATCCTAATGTACTGTCACTGAAAGAATAATTTTTCCTTTACAATCTACTTAGCAAAGATTTATTGATCCTTTTCCCCTTCATAGAGAATTACTGATCCATTTTAGAAAATCAGATTTTCACACCTTTCATGAGAATGTGCACAGCGCAGTTCTCTAGGGATTGCCAAGGAAGTTGACTTTGACATGAAATCCCTAGGTACTGGCACACAACAGCCTATAGTCTCATCACTGATTTGTTGCACAGGGTGGTAAAATACTTTTATACATTTATAGAGAAATGATTGCACTGCAAGGACTTATTTTTCTATTCTAGTGGATGTATTCCATGTCCTGTTATTTGTGTAAACAGCACTTTTCGCGGGGGGGGTGGTTCTTCTCAGCCGTGATGTTATGAACAGTAAGGTAAGATAAAAGTTGCTGAAATTCATGTTGCAAAGCACTACGGTACTGTAGAATTTTTCAATGTGTGTAAATAACTTTCTTCAAGATATGTCTACTCTTTGTCCTCATTATTGTAGTATCCCAGGTAGCTAAGCATTAGGCATGTTATATTGAAGTATGCATCATAATGAAGGTGATTTATTATAATTAAAACAGCATGGAGAGCAGCTTTTATTAGACATATTGTTTCACAGGAGAGCTTAATAAAGAGTATTATTATTAGTTATAGATCTGTGTGAAGGATGTTGTTTACTGAGAGTTATGTGAGTATTAGTCAAAGTCTGAAGTTGCTCATTTGAGCTGTCCACTGGAGGGGGAAAAAAACCCCAAATATTCAGCACAGCAAAGAGAAGAATTTTAAGATTGGAGGAGAGAGAGAGAGACAGAGACAGAGAAAAGGAAATGCCGAGTGCATGAAGTGTTCTCTGCAGGAGCAGTTCTAGAATACTTTATTACATGTCTACGGAGACAATGGCATGGACCGTAAGTAGCTCCTGTCTCTCAATATAATAATGCACATAAAGTCGGGGTCAGATTGGGTTCGCTCTGGGCTTTGATGCTGTAGAAGGTCACCAAGGGAATCGATGGACAAAAATGAGACCCGAGTTTCATGCAATCAATGAGATTTTTCTATTTAAAGTGGACACTGCTGGGTGTGAATCTCGGAGCTTCAAATGTGCTTTTGCTCAGCTTGAGAGAAAGATGTACTGTAAATGTGTTGTTTGTTTTCATAACTGCTGACACAAGGATTGTATATCTAAACAGTTTATTCTGACAAACTTTATTATGAAGTTGCATGAGTTGTGAATAAATAGGCAAATTAGCAGTTGCTTTGAATGTTAATTACACTGAGTTTTTATTCTGTTTCTGTATTTGCCTGGCATTTAGATAAGCCTTAAAATATGATTAGAGAATTAACCAAACTATTCAGTTTGGTCAAAAATCACGTGGAATTTATTTGTTCTATAAAATATACTTTCTGCTATTAATTTCTTAATTCTCTATACTCATTATAGCCAATTCCTTAATTTCTTTGGAAATTATTCACATTTCCACAGATTAAAACAATTTCTTACCTGTCTTTGGTTAAGAAACTTCATTCTTTTGAGTAGCAAGTGGATACTTGGGTCAGAATTGCTTTGATAATTTTCTCCTTAAAGTTTCCAGGCAGGTGAAAGATCATCTGTTGTTTTGCCTTTATTGTGTACAGTTATCTCTGTAGGATGAGGGAAGCAATCAGGAAAAATGTGATCAGTGAGTCTGACATAGCTGTAACACTGGCGACAGCAAATAATGGACTGATATGGAGGAAGTTTATCTCTGTCTTGAAATGGTTAAGAAATTAAAGCATGTTATAGGCCAATTTCTAATCACCGATATATACCATTTTAACTGCTTTGCAGTCAGTGGAGTTGTTCCAAATTTACACTACCCTAGCAGACATAGGTCCTGACACCATTTTCAATTTCAAAGCAAGTCAGTTGTTGGACTGTATTTGTGACTGAGAAAGCCACTTAAATCTGGTATTTAAATGATCTGATTGTTTAGTTTTAAAAGATAAAAAAAAATTAGCTAAATCTTCTCCCCCCCAACCCCTCCCAACCATCCTCTTTCAGTAGATTGCATCCTGTGTTTTCAGAGCTTCCATTTCACAAATTGAAGTAGTCATATATTGAAGGACTGTTTATCCCACATCACTGCATAAGTAAATGTCCACCAGTGGCTATGAGGGAGGAAAGGGGGAAGCAGAAAACCCAGCCCACTGTATGCTTCAATCTATTTTGAAAGATGTCCTTTTGATGACAGTTATTAAATCAAATTATTCCATCAACTCAATCCCCAAACAATCCCTAAACAAAGAAAGAAGCCAAGGCCTTGACAGACTTTTTAATTTAAAAATCTTAAACATAGAGTAATTGAAGTTTTGTGAGAAAGGCATTAGAAATCATAGATTTTCTACAGTTCAGGTCTAAGTTTATTTACCAGAATGTGAAAAATGCCCCAAAGAAGAGTAGGTGTACAGAACAGAATGTAAGCTTCTGTCTCAATCTAATTTCTGCTAGAAGAATCATTTGCAATTCAAGCAGAATTTATGTTCACCTGAAATGATTTATTTGTGTTTTCATTTTTGCCCTGGGTAACAACACTTCAATTTATATTATTCTCATTAAGAAGCGAAAAAAAATATCCTCCACCTCAACTTCTTCTCTTAATGGTACTTAGTGTTGCATTCTAGGATGTGTTAAACATTTTCCAGATAAGTTTTTTTGACGAAACATAGAAGTTTATGTATTAGTTGAATTTTATTTTATGAAGATAAACACATTCCATTTTAAAACAAGTCTCTGGCAATTAATGAAAAGAAGAAATAATTACAGGTAGATAATATAAAACTCAAACAATAGCACAATGAGCCACCAGATTGTCTAAGTAACCTAAAATAAATTGGAAGGTGATATGAAAAAGGGTTGCAGGGGGAGAAAGAAAATGCCACAACATCTATAGTACTTTTCTCTGGACACGGCTGAGTCCAGTATTTCTCTTTTTTGTGTTGGCTGCAAATATATGAAGGTAAGAAAATAAGCCTTGGTACGTAAAAATTCAATTGTTAATCTGTAGAACAACTACCTTGTTTTAGCCAATATTGAGGTGTCTGTCTTTTTTGGACACAGGCTTGGCATGATTCTCACTGAAGAGCAACTGAGAGTTAACTTCTGTGTTTTGCAGTGGACACAATGACTGCTGACCTTTAGGGTACTTCCTCTGAGTTAAGCATATGTAGCCTCTTTTGACCAGCTGGTTTTTACAACCACCCCCAACAGAGTCAAGTTCCCAAGTGTCCACTCTTGAAAATATTTTTGAGGCTTATGGTGAAATGCCTGCTTGCAGAATACAGAGCAGAGGGAAATAATTTCGTTTCTATTCAAAGATTTTTGCAGAATTAGGTAGTGAATTAATGTGTGTTTCCCTGAGCAGATCTTGCATATGAGGCTAATAAAAAGTAGTTTCCTGATTCTCTGGTTAAAAGGTACTGTATATTTCATTTTACTTTATGTTTCTGAATGATTTAGAAAAAGGTTGAAGATGAACTGTGCATACAACAGCAGGAGCATATGGGCCACAGGGAATGGAATCCAAATGATCCAAAACTGAGGAAACTGATGAGATTAGATGAAAAATTTTGCACACTGGGAATATATTGAATGTTGTTTATAAGGACTTCCCCTAAATACTCACATTCAATATACTTTCCTTTTTATACTAATTAATGAACCATCATGAAAAGCAATTTTTTACCCCGTCCTCTCCTACCCATTTTAAAATACTGCAAAACATGTAAATTAAAGCTTCCTATGGACATGTTTAACTTCTGCAACCAGGTCTGATTCAACATATCATCCTAGGTCTCACTGATCTTAGCAGCATTACAAGGTTCATATTTTCACATAGATGAACAATTCACAGCAATTTCTCTAACAGATTTGACACAAACATTCTTTTCTTTGATATTGGAGATATAAGCTTTCTATTTTTGACCTATTTTTTTCTCCTGAACGACATATTTATTGAGGCTATTGCAAGGAAAATCCTACTTTCCATTAATATTTCACTTCTCTGTTTCTTCCTTTTGCAGAATTCCAGGCCAATAGGGTGGTATGAGGGTCTTGGTCAATATCAGCTTATGTATGGTCATGTATTAATAAAAACAAACAGTTTATTTAGAATTAATAAATAAATGCATAATGTTTAAATAAACATATACACATGTGCAGTGGTTAATATATATATATGTGCAGTGGTTATATGTGTATAATTTTGAGTAGTCTTCATGATTCTACTGTTGTAGATCAACAGGTAGCATTTATTGATCTGTTATAAGAGATCTAGTTCCAGAGAAGATTTTGATTGATTGTCCTCATCCAGAGTGAGTTCTTTCTCTATCTCTCGAAAGTCTCCAGTGGCACTGGTGCGGATGGCATGCAGACAAAGGATTTCTTTCTGAGGAAAGGATGTAATTGTATATGTGTATTGTGGTGTTTGAATTTCAAATAATTATTCAATGCCCTTTGCTCTATCTATCTGAGTAACTTAATACACCACTTAGGCTAAGAGTCTATAAACTATTGGTAGTAGTATAAATATCTTATGTCAAGCCTCCATTCTACAGAATAAGATGATTGCAACTAATGCACTGCATGGAGTGGGAATGTCTTTTATGCCTTGTGTTTGTTTCATCAGACAAAACTCCATCTCCTATTACATTTTAAATTAAATATGTCCGTTTTAAGAACTCCAAGCATGCAAATCTATATTAAGAAGGCAAGAAAATACTTAAACAACTTTGTATTTTTGATCTTTAATATAAAACTGTAAGATACCTTACTGCATATTGAAACACTAAATGTTTATTGCAATGACACAGTATTATCAGTTTAGGTCAAGAGGTAAAAACACACTTGTATTCATCTAGATAAATAAGCTGCATAGCCAGCCCTCACTTACCGGTGCCAGAAGTAAACACAGAATGTATTGTACAGGTCAGGTTTTTGGACCACAGGCAACAACTGGACAGCTGCTCACTTTCTTTATGCTGTCTTATTTCTACTACCTCATATGGTCTAAAAGGTCTCACACATTTATCTCTGAGTTTTTTCTACTTATTGAATGTTCAACTTATTGAATGTTCAACTTATTGAATGTTGAATGAATATCAAAAAGAGAGGGATACAGTCCTCCACCTTTTCTCTTCCCTTTATAGACTGAAATGTTCAACACAGACGCCTAGAAAGGAAATGTATGAATGCCAGTACTATTCCTGAGAAGTTCTCCATTAATCAGATCTCTTGTTTAGACTCAGTAAGACATTGATGACTCTCCAGGTTACTCTCCAAAAAAAACTCAGACTGTCTTGAACACTTTTATAAAAGCTATCCTCCCTAATTACCACACTATTGGTTTGTTTGGTTTTTTTTAGACCAACAATACTTTTCCCCCACAAATCTTTGTGTGCATGCCTTGAACTGTCCTGCAAAATGAGCCTGCTGATACAGAGTTAACGCCCACCTCTGAAAAACTAAACTAGGAAAAGCTAATTGGAGGTTTTTGCTGCCCCAAATCCATGCTTGGAACAGTGGATAAACCTCAGGCCCTTGCAGAATTGAACCACCACATCACTTGTATGGCTCCCTGAGAACCGGAGTTTGCAATGTGAGCTAAAGGGATGTCTTTGCTTCAAGAAGACGCAGTACAGTCACTGTGAATAGGTCAAAGCTCCTCCAGCTTTCTCTTAGGAAGTACATAGCTGGTAAATTTGTCTAGTCTTCACTCACAGTGTTGGTGTGGTTTGCCTTTACCTCGAGCTTTCGAAGTTTGACATAAGAAGTGCAGCCTCAGGGCTGGAGTCTCCATGCAGTGATGAAGACCTACAGAAAACTTCCTTTTCATCTGCATTTTTTTCCAAGTTTTCTGTCCTTTTCTCCAAGTGAGTTAGCAGTTACAGCGGTTCAGCATTTTAAGGGGCTTCCTTTTCTTTTTCATTGGGTGTCATTACACTGCCTCATCCGAATGCTCTCCAAAAGTTGTTGAGAAAGTAAAGTAGGTACTTCTCTCGCACAGACTAGTTATACTCGGTTACAAGTAATTTACTCACGGTTTATTTCTTTTGGTAGAGTTACGTGCTATAATTTTAAATATTTTCACATTATATAAAGATATTCAGTAATAAGGTAATATTCAGGTAATAAGTTTTCTTGAGCTACAGAGATAATGGAGGCAGTCATAAGTGAAAAATTTCAGAGTACATACTTTTTTCGCTTGCCCTTGTGAGGTGCAAATGGGAATGGTCTGACAAATTTTCCCCAAATTTTTCTCTTGGGTATTTAAAACGTATCTGGTTTGTTTGTTTTTTTCCTTGCAAATAAATGTTGCAAGCCAAAGCAATGGGATTAGGAGCAGTGCAGTACAAGGAGACAAAAAATATGACTTTGTTGTGAAATTATGTAATTGTGCTCCAGGTTGAAATTGTTTTCTAGATAATATCTATGCACATTACAGTTCTTTGTTAAAAGTATCATATCAGGGTAAACATGATATGATTCCAGTACAGAGCAGGAATACTAAGCAAAGACAGATTTTGCTACTGTTGTATCTATGACACCAACAGAGGTACTAAAAGGGCCTCTGCTGTGCATTGTCATCAACAATGTTATAAACTGCCTTTGCACTCTCATTGCCTTAAATGAAACACTGAATTACTCTTGAAGAACCCTAGTGAAGTCAAAAGGATTAGAATAGGTGTTACCAAGGTCATAACTTATTAATTGTGCTAATATGTGAGGCAGGAGGGAATCCCCTTTGATAGTGAGATCCTAGGCTGAGTCTGTGAAGACAAGATTTAGAGGGAAACCCAGCAAATTTGTGAATTACTTTTGGAGAGGAAAATAAACACAAAACCATATGTTGTCTAACTTTTACGTTCTTTGTCGATGAAGTGTTTTAAAAATTTTTACTGGGTAATAGTGCAAAAAGTATTTCTTTGACTCAGGGCAAGATTGAAGTGAAAGACTTTTGGTGATATAACTTAGAAAATATCACAATTGTGCACTCCTGTGTTACACATTTCTCTGCCCAATAGATCTTCCAACAACACACACAGAAATGCTTTTTCTACTTGTCTGTTCAGAATTAGGTTGTAATGTAAGCACTTGCTTTCCTGTTTTTCCCCCTACTCACAATGCCCATTATATGCATTTCAATGTCATTTAAATCCTTTTCCTCCTGCATAACTCTGTGGTTACCTTTGAGTAATTTGCCTGCACTGCTGTGTTCCAGCCTCACAAAATCTGATCATATAAGTGGTCCCATTGATTCCAGTATGTATACTTAGTCCAGGGTTACATGCTCAAAGGACCAGTTTATATCTTTCAGATATAGATAAATTACTATCATGTCTTAAAGCCATAATTTAACCACAGCACAAATATGGCTTTTTTTTTCATCGCAGCCGTTCCGTTACTCTGTCACAATAAATTTAACATATCTGATTGGGCTTCTGTTGGTGCTTTTCTGTATGTTGTCATCTTCTCTTTAAAGACCCTTAAGGTTGCGTACAGACACCAGGTCATCTAGGAGAAAGAAATCCTATAGGTGGAGTAACATGAGTCACATGGAGTGACTGCTAAAAATTGGGGTTTGAAGCCCATTGTAAGTGTTCATTTGTGTTGTCACTTCTCTGTGCCATACATCTTTGTCTGTGGTCTTCAAGATCACTTTGATATCAAACGAAATGTGTGTCTTTTGAAAGACTTACCTTTACCTGTGATAGTTGTTGTGGGGGAAAGGTGGAAACTAATGCATTTTTATTTAAAAATTTCTCTTCATAAGTGCACATTTATTCACTCTTTTTTTCCTTCTTTTCTGATGTTTGTAAAAACAGAATAAAAAGTAGAGGAAGTCTGCAGCTAGAACTTCTATTCAGAAAACAAGCCCAGTAATTTGTTCAACTGTTTGTGTTGTTAGACTGTCTGTCTACCTCCAATTATTACTCAGTTGCTCTGCAGGAATCAGGCTGGTTGAGGAGTGATGTAGAACTGGGAACAGTTCTCTGTGTAAAGGTTTGTGCATGTGGCTACATGAGGCTTCTAAAATCATAAATGCTTTAAACGACTCGATAAGGCAGATTTTGATGTGATAAAGTCCAGGGAATTGCTACTTAAGCATGCAATTCATGTTAATGAACCCTGATCCCTGGTGAGTTACTGATTAATCTAAGTGGGTTATAGCGTGGCCTCTCAGTAGCTTTTCTTTAACTGATGCATGGAACAGAATACAATGTTTCTTCACATTGAATATATGACCATAGAAAACTGAAAAGCAGTCCATCTTTTTTTCTGACTATTGTAGCTTTAGATTTTTCCTTATTTTATTAGCTTCTATTCTGTATAAAACTTGACCTTAGAATATAATGAAATTGACATTCTGTGTGTAATGTTTATAGTCCTCTAAAACTGGGATTATTTCCCTTCCCCTTCCCTTTTTTTCCCCCTCTCTTCAGAGTTCAAGGCATATGAATTTCTAGGCTTCCCACATGAAGAGGTTGTTTTGAGCCCAACAGAAGTTTCTTTGCATGTGTTAGGATTTGAAGGTGAAAGACTATCAGAAGAGGAACGTTTGAAACTGCGAGTAGAACTGTACAAATTGTATTGCTTATGTAGAGGTTACAGTTTCTCTTTTCTGCTAGACTTTGGCAGGGTACATAGGGAGTACCTGTGTGTATATCTTGGTGCTACAAAACTGTTCTCATGTTCTAGTTAAGTATCTAGTCTCAGAATATTTAGTGGTTTTGCTCTTTGGACTGCACAGATGAATCAACTTTTTGTAGAAGTGTTTTGATTCTGTGTAGTAGCTTCTGGTCATCTTTTACTAATAATTCTATATGTAGGCCTGTGGGTGTATTACTTTACGTTCTCTTGGAAACAAGCAAATACATTGTGGTAGACACTTAAGTGACATTATTGTGCTCCTTATGAAGATGCCCTACTTGTGAGTGCAAAATTGGTAGCACATTCTTGTGGTGAAAAAAAAGCCTTTTCCAGAACCATTGCTGCTGCTATTGCAGTAATGGGATATCAAACAGGCAAAATTGTCTGTGTTGTCAACGTCTACAATATAATTTCATTGACTTACAATGTTTAAAGTGAAGGCATGATGGTAAGCTTATATAAGGTGTCCCATTGAAGTAATCACCCAACAACTTGATTTTATGGCCAATGAGAACATTTTAATATTCACATGAATTCTGAGGATACTCTAGTATGCATGAAAACACAGATATCAAAGCATGTGATTCAGCATCTAGATACTGCAGTGCTGAGAAATGCTTAAATAACCCAACAAATAAATGGATTAAGTAAATGTGGGTAAAAGTAAATGAGAAGGCTAATCTTAATCTCTGGTTTTACTTACCCCACCTGTTTTATTCATTTGATATTTGCCTAAGTCTCTTTGCTCATGCTTTTATTTTGCAAAGATTTCTGTTCAGCACTCTTCAGGATAATGTGTTAGGTTGGAGTCAGATGATGAAAAGGAGCCCATGTTTGAATCCAGAAGAGGCATATGAGCTGGGACCATCAGGCCTGTGAGTTGAGCAGAGCTGCCTGTCTGCGTGAAAAGGAAACTCAAGGAATGCCACAGATGCGTGGGTGCTCCACCATTTTCTAAAGTTGTAGACCTGAATCATTGTACTGGTGCTAGCCAGTTGGAGATAACTTGCCTCATAACAGTATGTATGGTGCTGTGCTTTGGATTTGTGACTAAAACTATTGATGACACCCCAGTGTTTTGGCTATCACAGAACAGTGCCTGGCACAATGTCTGTGCTAGAGGTGGGCAAGAGTTTGGGAGAGGACCATCTCTCTGTAGAGACTCATCCCTCTGTAGAGACTTATAAGAGCATGTACTGACAGAACAAGGGGAAATGGCTTCAAACTGAAAGAGTTTGGTTTAGAAAGAGTAGGTTTAGATTAGATAATAGGAAACAATTCTTTACTGTGAGCGTAGTGAGGCACTGGAACAGGTTGCCAGAGAAGTTGTGGATGCCCCATCCCTGGAAATGTTTAAGGCCAGGGTGGATGGAGCTCTGGGCAACCTGGTCTAGATAATCTTTAACGCCCCTTCAAACCCAAATCATTCTATGATTCTATGACACTATCTGCCCACAACTACAGAAGGGATATTCCATACATGTGATGTAGCGTTCAGCGTTAAAAGCTGGGAGAAAGAAGGAGGAAGGGTGGTGTTTGTAGTTATGGTGTTAGTCTTCCCACGTAGCCGTTTTGCATACCGAGGCCCCACTGCCCTAGAACTGGCTGAATATCTGTTCGTCAATGGGAAATAAGGCTAAAAAGTCCTTATTTTGTTTTGACTGCACATGCATCTTATGCTTCCCTTATCAAACTGTCTTTATGTTATCTCTTCCTCTGTTTTCTCCTCATTCTGTGGGAGAAGGAAGGGAGTGAGCAGTTGTCTGGGTGCTTGGCTGCTAGCCATGGTCAACTCACCAAAACAGTGCAAATATGCAAGAGGGAGAAACTGCTGTAAACACAAGCAGGAATAAATGTGTTGGGAGGAAAATCTCAGTAGGTTAAAAGAACCTCTAGGCAGCCTGCCCTAAGAACCTAAGAACTATCTACTGGGACTTTAAGGACAGTTGTTTTGAATGTCCCATTGATAACTGCTTGGAAAAAAAAGTAACATAGATAGGGTCTGCTATTAGCTCTGCTCCTTTCCCATTTTACAGTGTTTTACTTTCCTGCCTTCCTTCTCTGTAATGAAGATCTGCTTTCCTAATTTTTCTTGAGGTCCTCAGGCTGAGAGTATGGAGGGCACACTCTGTAGCAGTGCGAGTAGCAACAGAGCAAACGGAAAGCATCTTTTGCTCCTAGAAGACCCTTTGAAGTTGTCCCAGTGTTGGGTTTGTCAGGTAAAATCAAGACCTGCAGCAGATCTGTGAAATGCATCAGAAGTGCTGCCAGGATTTTTCTTGATGTAAGGAATAAATTGGTTAAGTATGCATAGCTTGATTATTTGCTCAACATATGAGAAAATTAATATCTGTGGATATTGAAAGCAGGTAAATCATTAAAGGAGTAGGTTAACGAAAGGAATAAATGGAAGTAATTGGACAAAATTATTAATGGGCAACTTAAATACAGTGGAAATTGTCCTAGCAGTAAATATAATTAAATTTTATGAGTATTACTTGAGGAAAGTTAGTTTTTGTGAAACTTTAAGTTAAATATTATTAAACCTTAGAAAAGCATAGATTAAGAAAGAGTTCAGTAGAGGCTCTGTGGGGATAAGGTAGATTACTTTGCACATTTTCACAGGGGGGATTAAAAGTCAAAATAGACACCTTTGCCCTGTTCCCTCTGCAAATTGCTTAAACAGTCCATAGGGATTAGGTGACTTGGCTAGCAATGCATAGAAGTTCAGTGGCAAAACTGAGCCTCCAAGGTGTCAGCCCTGCTATTATAACCACCTGGTGGCAAACACCCTCTCCCACAAGGGAAAGGCTATTTTTCTTTTAAAGAGGACTAAAAGGAAGGGTGAAGGTAGTTTTAATATTGTATGATCCCACAGCTGTACTAGTATAATGAGGCTTGCTGCAGGAAACCCATGTGGCTTTTCATATGCAAATAGCAAATATGTGTAGTTCTAGGTTCAGAAAACTAATGATAAATATAGATGTAGGAATTAACTTCTCCTTAAAGTAAAAAACAAAGATGCTTTTTTCAAATACATATGCAAACCACACAATTTCCATTTAGACTGGCACATGAAAATAATTTATATTGAAGAAATAATGTGAAATTATGATAAAAACTCACATTCTTCATTTTATTGATTTATTTTTATATTTTCAATCTCTCTGAAGTTATTATTTTTTTTAATGTTAATTTTTGGGGTGCTAATATTACCAAACTCAGATTTTGTAATGGTATGCATATTTGTGCATGGGTTGTGCATACAAAAAAATTCTGATATTTATGCCATGTCTCTAAATAATATTAATAATTTGAAAGAAACTTTTTATATTAAAACCTGCATTTATTTGTTGTTTTATAAAACGTAACATAAAATTTGTAATACTTTAAAAAGTAATTTGAGCCCAATAATATGAAAAGGGAGTTTATACTGAACAGCTAAACTACATTTAGGGTTACCAAATAACTTCACTGGGAAGGAGTCAGAGTGGCTAAAAACTTTTTTATATATGCAATATATACATCCATATATGTACATCCATTAGATATATATGTGATAAACAATAGCAGGATCTTTGGATATATTTTTCTCCTGTTGAAGCAGAAGGGAATCAACAGCACTTGTGATCGTGCTCTCTGAGTAGAGCAGTGATAGTTGCTCTTTACGGGTGAAACTGAGCAGCCCAGCGATCCTGGCCAGTTTGTAAAAAGCAGGCATAAACAACAAAGTGTTGCCCTAGTTCCATGTTTTGTCTTACTCTCTGATCTGGTTTTTCTTCCTTAATATATAGTCTGTTTTGAAGGATTTTCCTTAAGAAATGATAGGGAGCCAATGCCAAATCCCAGAATCACTGAATATTCAGAGTTGGAAGGGACCCGCAAGGATTGAGTCGAACTCTTAAGCAAATGGCCTGTATGGGAATTGAGCCTACGACCTTGATGTTATCAGCACCATGCTCTGACCAACTGAGCTAATTGAAAATTTTTTTGTTAAAAAAAATGAACAGTCTCCCCCTCCTTCAAATCCCCCAGTCAAACAATATCTCATAAAGAACAGAATAGTTCATGTAGGAAAATCCTAGCAGATTTGAGAAATGCTTCATTTATTGTTTATTGATAATCCAGTTACTGTAATTGCTACTGAATGATTGGTAAATGTTCTGCTGTTTTCCTATTGTAAGGCATTAAACAGAAAAGCTGCTTTATATTGAAGTGATCCTCCTATATGTACAACACATAATACTATTACTGTGTGTAGTATGTGAATGAAACACTGGGAGTTTGTAAGCATACCTGCAACTTCCAGCAAATTAAGACCATTGACAAAAAGGTGAAGCATCCTTTGGGCTTCAAGCTTTTAAAGAAAACCAAGTCCTTAGACAAATTACATTAGAAATATGAAGCTGTGTGACAATTAAAGGCATGTTGAATTTGGAATACATTTAATTGGAAATTACTACGTTGTGATCTACAACATGAAAAGAAAGATGTGATACTCAGGTGTTGATGAAGACCTGGTGTGAAGAAAAGTAACCCCGAAGATCCTTTGTAATGATTAAAAAAACAATTGCACTCATTCATCAATGAGAAAGACTTGGGAAATATAAAAAACATTGCATTATTGATCTGCAGTATTTGTGGCATTATTAAGTATGTTTAGCAGTTATAGCAGCAGGTTTTGCTGTCAGATGATCTCCACATAAGAGAATGATAGGATAACTATTTGGGATTCTTAGTCTTAAGCTGAAAGCTGCACATTTTATGGCAGTGCATCTTCCAGTATCTGGAAAAAGAAAAGAATGTTTTAGTCTGTGAGGCTCAGATCAGGTGAAGCTTTCAGGTTCTTCAATAGATAGGCATTATTGCTTTTTTATTCTATGTATAGAGTGCATAAAAAGAAAGTTGAGGGTCCACCCCTAGAAAGTATGATATTGGTAGAAATGTCAGGAGATAAGTAATTTCCCATACTTGTCACTAAAATTCAGGTATGCCATATTAAGGGAAGCACCATGAAGAGCTGACTAATTTCTTAACCACATAATATATAAAATCAAGGTTGAGCTGTCCCTAAGTTTGGATTCAGATTTGGGAAGCCTTCAACCTTGTTTAGGAAGAAGTATTTAAGGCAGACTTTCTCAGTTGCTTCAAGCTGAAAAAGAACAATTTTGTATTGAAGATTTCTCAGCAATTTTTGATTATGATATTCTGGTGAAATAATAACTTGTCTTGTGGATTTATTTATTATTTGTTTATTATTTTTAAAGGATTTTAAAAATTCACAAAAAATAGATACTGAATTTCCAAACTGGTCTAGGTTGTGACTGTGTATTGTATTATAGATTATAATTGTTCTTAAAAGTGGCTTTCAATCCAAGAGTTGGATGAAACTGGAATTAGACTATTTTTACTTTAAAAATCTTCAGAAAAAGAGGAGCTTTCACTAGTAAATGTAGCTCTATTGCGCTATAAAGATTTTGTCCCTGTTGCAACAAATATTCTTTTGAAAGTGCTACATGGTGTGTCTTTGATGGAATTTTTGGTGAGAGCTAGGGAAAATCCATCCTGAAACAGAAAGTGACTTTCCTCATATGGCTGAGCCCATGGCTAGCTACAGATGCATCTTGATTTGGGTTTTCCTAGACCAAATGCAGTATTGAATTAACTGATGAGCTAGGATACTGTTTAACCCATACTCTAATTTTCAAAAATTCAAGTTAATGGTTTCTCTGTTTTAGATCATGCAAGTCCTGACATATTATGTAAAATCAAGTTTTTGTTTAACTGAGAGGAGAGCTTATTTCAATTGCTCTGAGTCCCTTCTATGCAGCCTGGTCAAGTTTCTCTCTCACACATGATCAAAATTCAAAATTTATTGTAAGTTTGGTTTTTATGTGGTTCTGGATGTGCTGATTTGTAAAAGAAGGCAATTCTAGCTGAATTCTGGGTTTGATATTTTTTCACTCAAAGTAATTTCTAGTGTGTACATGGTTAACAAAGTCTGACAAATGACAATACAGAGAAACTTCATATAACACCATATTTAAATTCTAATTAGGTCAAATTATTGTCATTTGAATGCTTTGTGGTAGAAATCCTGATAAGAAAACTTTCACCTAGGAAAGACCAACTCAGAGCATTTTCCTGTATTAGAGCCAAAGAGGCTGTTTATGGCCTCTTCTTATCATGGAGAGCAGAAGGATTATGCTGATAAGGGGATACTGTAGGTTCTAGAAGCATCTTTTAACATATGTAGTAAAATCATCTGGAAAGGGAGGCCTTGTGTTTAAGACCCCTTCAAAATAGAAATTGAGCAAATATTAGACAAAAAAAAAGACAAGTTATGAAACTGGCAGGCTTGTGAAAGAGCACTTGTGATGACACTGCAGTGATTTGGTAAACATGATCTTGTCTCCTTTAGGTGGCTGGTGTGGAGACGTGAACCAACCCAAACGACCCCATGTGAAATAATTTTCAGGGTGAACAAGAAGGTTTTTTTGGGTTTGTTTTTGTTTGGTGTGGTTTTTTTCTTTTTTAATAGCAAGGATCCTTTAGACAGCTACTGTATTACATTGGGGCAGAATGGTATTTTCTTCTGTAATGCTTTCCTCTTCTTAATGGAAGACAATACTTTCCCCTTCATAATGGATTTTTTTTCAAGTCTTCTGGTAAGTTGGCCCCACAGTACAAAAATTTTAGTTATTCTTACAGACTTAAAATTTTCTGGATGTTTTCTTATGTTTGATATGGCTCCTTGCAGAATAGAACTGACAGAGCACTGGGAATCATCTATTACTCTATGAAGAAAATGTGTCAAAGTCTTAGTCCTGATAGGAACCATCATCTAATTTCAGATTTAGTTGTTCTACTACATCACCTCCTTCTTTCGGGAAACCAGATAGCAGAAGAGTAGGAAATCTCTTTGATTTGATGATCTTAAAGGTCTTTTCCAACATAAATGATTCTATGAAATGAGTGGAAAAGTCTATTGAAGGCTTATTCAACCATGTTGGCCCCAGTCAAAAATGCCTTTTCTGCCTTTGTCCTATCCTGATCTGTAAGGCTTGATCTCCTGCTTTCTCAAAAATGTTTTGTGCGACTCCAAAAATCTTTAACTAGGAGAAGGCTGCTTTCTCTCACCACTCTCTAGACTTGTTATTTCTACTAGGTAGAAATAGGACGAATGTGGTAGCTTCCCAGAATAGTAGCTTCTCTGGCTCTTGACCTGTGTATCCATACAAGCTTCTGCTACATACCCACAGATAAAAAAGCTCCTTTCCAGTAAGGCAGTATGTAATTTAAATGGGTAATTACTATAATTGGGCCAAGGCCAAAATTAAAATTCTTGTTATCTAATTAATAAAATTTTTAATAGTTTCACCCTGTATGTGGTACAAAACTCCAAAGATGAAATTATTTGCCACAAGAAGAGCAACATGATTCTTAAATCAGATTAATAACTGTATTAGGAACATTAAAGTTAACTCTAGGAGTTATGAGCAACATTTAGAGTAAAGCTTCTATGCTGTATGTACTCTGGTGTTAGTGTCACGTGGCTCAGGAAAAGCACTAAATATGCAAGTATTTCTTTCCCAGCAGGATCCAGAAATGGATTTTCTGGACCAGAGATGGAGCAGTCTCCTACAATGAATTACTATTCCTCACTTTTTCTATGGGGAAACCAGCATCCTTTTCCTTTCTTTCCTGTTTGAGGATTGCAGCATGACTGCTGGGGTACCTTTAGAGCAATAAACCCACACTGATTATAAAAAAATTAATGACCTAGCTATTTACTAACATGGAGCTGCTGTGTGTCTATTCCCATCCTGCAGCCTCTGGCCAGACTGACTAGCAAATTGACTAGAACTTCTCTTGTGAACCTTTCAGCTTGCTCTTAATAGGTGTAAGAAATAGGTGCAACAATTTCATTAGGGAAAAGAGTTAAATAGGGTGAAAAATAGGTTTAGTGAGGGATGTTTTTGTTATTTGAAAACACATTGTAGTACCTCAATATCAAGACACAGCAATTTAAGGGACATTGGCCACTTAAAATTTAGTTTAAAAAAGAAATAAAATTAATTTAATTTTAAGATTCCTAAAGCAACAATTAAAAGCTCCATGAATTTCTGAAACTCTTTTTTCTGTCAGAATCTATGTTATACTACCAGTAACCATTTCAATTTCCAGGGAACTTAAAATTATGTAAATAAATGAAGGAGGCCATCCTAACATTACTACATAACCTGAGAAGAAAATTTGAGTGAAAGAAAACACCATGAACAGTGATATTTTCTCTAACTTTTCAAATTAAATTTTTAATTATAGTTCGGGACTGTTAATAAAGTGAGTATAATTAAGCACTGGTTAGTCAAATGAGCTATGCTATTTTTAACTAGAAATTGTTCCTTTATAACTGCAACTTGGACAATACATATAAAGATGAGTATCATTGGAAAAATAAAATGCCCAAAATCACACTATTATTGAGAAAAGGGAGGAGAAAAGAACTTTCTTTTTCTGCTACACAAATTTTAATGAGGAGAATAAATGCTATTCTAGCTGAAGAAAACTTGAGACTCTTTTGGGTGATAATCATATTGAGTGAGATGAGTTGGGGATATATCAGCTTTTTGCTGTAAGATGGGGAGGCAGATTATAGTAAGTTAAATATGAGTAATATGAGTAAGAAGCAAATATGTAATGCAGTAAATAGAAGCTCAAGATAAAAGTAGTGAAGGGAGTTCAGCGATCATTTATCAGCAGATTTGTTTGTTTTGCTTATAAACACCCATTTAAAGATCTATGAAGAAAACGATTGGATTGTTCTCTGTAACTTTTCTAAGCAAGGGACAACCAGCAGGTAGCAATGGTCAGAGGCTAGTAGGGGATGAAAGGTTAATTTAAAGTAGTTTGCATAAACCAGACTGTGGATAGATTGGAATGGAAATATCAGCACATTAGTGACAGCAGATAAAACAATGTTTAAAGAAGAAAGAATCAAAGAAGATTGTCTGTGAGAAATATTTATGGGAAAAAAAATAATACCTCTAGGAGCAATAAACTGAAGAATGACTATTTCATAAGAGGAGCAAGAGGGAAGGTAATCCTAAATTGTGCTGGCATTTGGAAAAAAGAAAAAATCCAATCCTTTCCCAGTAGAGTGTTTTTAATGCATTCCTCACTCAAAAATAAAGCTAAGTTACATCCTAGGGTGACTTTATATAAGTTTATGATTTTGCTCCATCTTGATTAAAAAATTAAAAAGGTACAATTTGAATAATTTTTTACTGTAGTCATTAGCATAATAAGTCATTAGAACAGTGTAAATTTTATATTTAGTGGAATTTTTGTGTTTGCTCTCAAACAAATTCATTTTGTATGTCCCAAAAATAAGTCTGCACAAGACTGGGATTGGGGTGTGAGAGGGGAGGGAGGGACATGGGAGGAAGGGAAGAAACAGGATTTATTTAATATTTTGAAGAAAATCAGAAAATTGATTTCAAGTACTTCTAAACTAGGAAAAAAAAAAAACAGTCCATGCAAAGTAACTTCAAACTAAGGGCAAAATAAAAAGCAAACCAGAGGATCCTACTTTTTCTCTGAATTAAAATTTAAAAAGTAATTACATTCAGAACAACAATGTTTATGGTGAAGTAAGTACAAAATGTAGACCAGTGGCTAAATCAGTATATTATAAAGCTCTATTATCACCCAAGTCCTGCATTAAGGAAAAACGTTATTAATTCTCTTATTTTTAGGCTTCTGCCTAGGGCATGTTTGACACAAAACCCATGCAGTTTCCTTTAAAAGTTCTTTGATTACTAAATAGTTTTGCTTAGAAACTGCACCTTTACCCTTAAAGTGCAAAGACAAAGCTTTTAACATGGTGATAAATGTTCTCCTGTACTTCCCACAGTGCTGCAGATAAGAAAAAAAGTAAAAGTTTTGGCTTTTAAAAGAGGGTGTGTTATTAGAACTGTAATTTGCATTTGCAAATCTACATGATTTTTACTATTAAATTAAGCCCAACAGTTAGTTTAAGTCATCAGGGAGTGGTAGAGCTGAGCAGTGGTGTAGCAAATACTGCAACTGAATTACAGAAGGTATAAGCCACCCTTAAGGGAGACACACAGCAGGGAGGACCACTTGCAGCACAAAGCTGTCAGGGAAATCTCAGAGAAAACAGGCAAGTCTGGAAATACCAGTGCTAGTTGGACAAGAAATAGATGACAAGTTATATGAGTATCTGCAAGAGATGTGTGCAAAATTTGTCAGTACATGTCTGGTATATACAAGTATATTTGAATAAGGGAATTGTAATTCCTTAGTTCTCTCATAACTAGAACTTCGAAATTCTGAAGCATTATATCCCCGTTATGTTCCCACACCTTTTACTTAAAGCATATTAACCCTTTTTACAAAGTTCATCTTGCTGGTTCTATGCATTCTTAGACTGTTCAATTTTGCATATGAAAAGCTTAAACTTTTGTTTGGCTGCCAGTCAATGGAAGGGCCTGTGTTACAGTGCAAAGTGTAATCTGACCTATAACGCCTTCCAAAAAGCAGATGCTGAGCATCAAGCCCACAGACATCCAGTGCAGGAGAACAGATCGTGACAGTATTAGCCACAAAGCAATTCCTTGCCTCAATGTATCCACTCCAGTGTCATGAATCCTCTCTGGAATGGGCTTGTAGGAGGGCAGAAGCACAAGAGAAGACTGCTGGGCCTGCAGCTGTCATAGTAATTACTCCAGGATTTTTTTCGGGGGAGGCCATTTGGAAATAAAAAAACAATCCCTCTGTTCACCAAGGGATTTTGCAGACTAGGGAACTTGCTGTACACTGGAATTACAATTTATTATATGTTTTATAAAAGCACTAGTTTTTAATCATGCATAATTCACTGCAGAACAGACACATTTGTAGGCACAGAAAACAATTTAAGGTCTGGAGATAATCTGAAGTTTAAAAATGACCATTTTAAAATAAGTTTTTCAAGGAAACAAACTTACCCTTAACCCGTCATTTAAATGATTTATTTAATTTTCATGTAGATTAGAAATTTGGGCAGTATCTAATCCGTCTGCTTAAGGTGAAAGTTGTGGTTCATTTACCACCTGACAGAGAGAGCTACCCTGGGCGTTAACTACAGGTTCTGGTACTGTCTGAGGGAGGTGGCAGCATTTTGTGTTGTTTCAGTTTTTATAGTCCTTGTCTCTGTGTTTGCAAAGCTGTTTTAAATTCACTGCTAAGAGTCTGCCCAGCCATGCAACTGACTATGTTGATGTTTACTGCGGTGCAGGTCTCAGTGATACCTTGCAGCAGTGAGTTCCACAGGTTTTCCACCACTTACTGTTTGGAAAAGTATAATTCATTATTATTAGATTTATGACTTTTCCCCATTTCAGTGGAGACGCCTTTTCTCCTCAGATGAAGTAGGGTGAACAGTTCCTGATCTACATTTTCTCCCTGACATTTACTATCTTTTATCCTTTGATCATGCTCATTCTTAGTCACAGTTTTCTGTAAACACTCGCAATCTTTTCCATCAGTTTATCAATCTTACTGCACCTTTTTCTGATGTATCTTTCTTAGATGGGCTGACCAGAAATGAACAAAATACTCCAGATGAGGCCAAATTATTGATATATATAACAAGTAAAATCTTAGCCCCACTGAAGTTGCTGTATGTCTAAGGGCTGAGGTTTCTCCCAGTGCTATCACATTTCCCACATTATTCTTCCTCCCATTTTTTGTATATTCAACTTCAGAATTTGGCAACTTAGACTTAATCAAGAATCCTACTGATTCAGCATCTACTATTTAATTGTCGTTAGTCCTCAATTTAGAAGTATAGCTATGTGACCAGGATTAGTTCCCTCCCCAAACTTCTTTGATGAAAAGGGGCAAAATTTGTCTTGATTCACAATTGTTATGGAGGGTTAGTATCAAATCTTGATGTTAGTTTTGAATAGCTGAAACTGGGGGCAGCAGCAAAGATTTGAAACAGTGCAGTTTGTGTTCACAATGACCTTTAGCTGCAAAATCTGCTAAAATACATTATTTAGTATATGAAAGCAAACAAACAAATGTTTCCACCTCAGTAAATGACTGTCCACAGTGCAATATGAGTATGACGTAAAACAAGTCAGAGTTTTTTTACAGTGTCTGCAGAAGAAATCTGTTGACTTCTGTTTCCTCTCCAGAAACATCTAAGAAATGTTCAAATTGTTGCTGCCTAATAAATACAGTAAATGAAATGTTAATAAATCACCAGCAATTCAACCTGACAATAACATGGATTGACCACATTGATTAAATTGATTATGTTTCATATATTTATAATATGTAGACACAAGCCTAATTTATTTTCCGAAGAGTTCAAGGTAGGTATCACTGGTTTTAAAAAAAAGGCAAAACAAAACAATGGAGTAATGTTTGTGGTTGCTATCTGCAATAATCTAATGCTGACAGAGAGCAGTATTTTATTTAGTAATTAACAGTGTAAAGGGGAGAGAAGCTGTCATGTTGGTTCTTAAGCTGGGGAATGTGATGAAAGATGATATCTGCGATCTCATCCTTTCCACTTGTTTAGGATTGTCAGAATGAGAAATGTCAGCATTATGAAAGCTCAGCTCTGCTCTTGATATGATAAAACCCTTCAAAAGCCAGTCTTTCTCTCCCTCTCCCCCTCCTTTCTCCCTCTCCTGCTCGCACTTGCTTTTTTTATTTATCCTGTTTTGTTAGATGGCAGAAATATAATTCTTTTCTTTCTTCCCATTATAAGCCACCATTTTTGTTTTATTATATGTTTCACAACCCCTAATGCCCCACTGAAAATTACCTTGTTAAATGACAGTGTTTCAAAGCCATGAATCCTTTCCACCATTCCCTCAGAGGTTTGAAACAGTCAACAGACTGTAAAGAATAAATAATAAAAAAGTATTGATTATTTTGATGACTGTGAGATTCAATTAAGTATTAATTTTGCCCTCCAGTGGACCTATCAAGGTATTCAAAAGGGAGGATTCGGCTCAACTAAATGCGTGCTGAGTGCTTCAGCCTTAAATAGGGAGAAAATGTGTTGACCTACAGTATTTGAAGAGGAGTGCATTGATGCACAGAGTCCAATATTTAAGTGCTGTGCAAATTAAGCCCTGGTGACAGTGACATTGTTTTCGGCAATATGAGTATTGACTAAAGAAGTGCATTTGATGACAGCTTAAACTATTTGTATTGATTAACATTTTCATAGATTATCATGTGTCATATCAAATTCACTTTTCAGACATGAATACATTAAAAAACCCATTGGCAAACATCGACCAATGTGAGGATGGGACAGAGGGAACATGCTAGCCAACCTACTTGCTCGCTGGTCACCTGTTCTCTGCATAAGAACCATTTAGGCATGAACTTTGCAATAAATAGCTGCCAGAGAGAGCAACAAGGTCACTTGTTCTTTTTCTTTTTTTTGGTTTTTTTTTACTCAGCTTTCCATGCTGTCATGATATTATGCTTATTAGTTTACAAATGGAATAATTGAGTGTGCTTGGAAATAATGCCTGACCCCCAAATGTCCTCAATGAGCAGAAGATAAAACAGATTCAAATCATCAAGAAAAAATTTAAATGTATACATGTATGTGTAATGTTTTTTGGGGGATATGATGTCGCAAAGACAAGAATAATTGCAAACTGTATGTGTAAGTATCTTCCCTAATTTTATCTTTTAGAAAACGTTTTGTGTGTTTTTTATTTTCAAAAGAAAAAATGTGTGTTTATGTATTTATGGACTTTTGGACCATAGTATCCCAGAGACAAGAATAGTTAGAAATCTGTCACTCTGTTGAATGTATGTAATGAAAAGGCTATTTTATGCTGTGTATTTTCGTAGATATGATGGAATACTAAAAACTGTGTATTTGATTTTGTTAATGTTGTATAGCTGAGGATGCTTCTTTAAATCACTATGGAGCGCCCACAGGGTGCTCCTCTCCCATAGCATTGGAGCATATAGGAATTTCTTTTCTTACTATGTTAAGGACAGGGTGAAGTGTAAAAACATACACACACAAAAAGCACATCCCACAATTAAAGCTGTGTTGGTTATGTTGCTTTCATAGAAGTTTTTCTCCAAAGCATCCTGAATCTCTCACATGCTAGTTGAGCTTTAATAGGGTGGGGAGTAATGGAAAACTCATTGGATCTGTAATAGCTCTTCACTTGACTGCAGCCAGCAATAACAGCAGGAGCAGCCAGAGATAAGAGAGAGAGAGAGAGAGAGAGAGAGAGAGAGAGGGAGAGAGAGAGAGAGAGAGTGTATGTGTGTGTGTATGTGTGTGTGTGTGTGTAAGAGAGGGAGTGGAAGAGACAGTATACGCACACCAAAGCTGCCACTTTTTTTCCCCCCTTACTCTTTTTTCCCCCCCATCCTAGGATCCAATGATAGCTGGACAAGTCAGTAAGCCCTTGCTGTCACTGCGGAGTGAAATGAATGCAGAGTTGAGAGGTGAGGACAAGGCAGCTACTTCAGACAACGAGCTGAATGAGCCCTTGCTTGCGCCTGTGGAATCAAATGACAGCGAGGACACTCCCAGCAAGCTCTTCGGTAAGTCTGTCTAGGTATTTCATTTCACTGCTACCATGTTGTCCGGAAGAGCAATCTCCCCCCCCCTTTTTTTTTTTTCTT